>JAQQAE010004694.1:0-18471 GCA_029823295.1 Pseudamia nigra | reverse complement strand
CAACCCTCAGCCTCGCTCCTCCATCCTCAGAGGTGTATCTCTACCTTGTGCATCACGTCTGGGCATGACCTGTTGCTAGGTAACCCTGGGTCACAGCTGCACACTATGGCAGACCCTTTTTTTTATTTATCAGTGAGTTATGTGGGAGACGGGGGCTGTAATTTATTAGTTTGGTATTGGGCAGCCAGCGCAAGTTTGGGATTGTAAAAAAAAAAAAAAAAAAAGACGAAGAGGAGACGGCCTATAGCTCATCAAAATGCTCATTCTGATCCCAGGCCTGCAGATTCACAGCAGAAGGGGATCACAACATTACAAATTCATCGGCTTTTTTACTAAGAAAATCAAGCATCTCCAACAACAAAGCCAATGGTAATGCACTTTCCATGCGGGTAATTGAACAGATGTGGTCAGAGTGGTGACGAGTTGGTAAATTTACATCACATGGAACTTTTGGGTGTCTCGAAAAGGGCTACTTTACATACATAACTGCATTTTGCATCCTGCAGTGTAATGCATCTTTTCCCAGGTCTTTGACGAACAGAGATTGTACATCAAAACATGTCTATATTCTGGGAATAGTGTGCTGTCATACAGTTCTGTGATGGGAGCAATGATGGCCACAAAAATTAAGAAAACTGAAAAATTCTCCATTCATTTTCAATGGGTAGCACCTTGGTTACCATGGCAACCACAGTCCTCCCCTCTTTTTTTGCTCATTTCTGTCAATTTCTTGATTATTTTTGCTCACTTTTGCAACTTACGTTAATATTTTTGTTCACTTTCTTTATTGTTTGTTCATTTCTATTCATTTTGTTCATTTTGATTTCAAAAATACAATTATTAAAATACTACAGCATGGATTCATTTAGATTTTATAAATAAAGTTACTATTTCAGTTTATGGTTCTTTTTAATTTGGTCCTCATCCATTGCTTTTGTTGCTCATTTTTGTTATTTTTAAAATTTTTTGTTTATAATTATTTTTACCCATTTTTGTTTTTTCTTTTTCTAATCATTTGATTTCTTATGCAGCTCATCATTTTCCTTTGAAGCATGAAATACATAAAATGCTCTGACATTGGAATTCATTTAGATAAAATACTGTAGGTACGATGTCAGTTAATAACAGTTTTTTGTTAAGTTTGGATCCTTTCTTTTTGACTTTTTACTTATTTAATATTTTATTGATTGTTTTGATGATTTTTGTTTCTTATGTTACATATTTTTATGGATTTCTTTCACTATATTGGTAGATTTTGCTCATTTTTTACTCATTTTATTGATTGTTTACTTCAATTTGATTCTTACTCATTATAACTTTTTCATTGAAAGTAAAAATTAAGGATTACTTAAAGCTAAAAGTTTATCTACTACAGTTTACAGTTTAAAAAGTTTGTTTTCTAGAGTCATGCCCTTTTTTGTTGGGACTGACTGATTTCTGTCAATTATTTTATTATTTTTTTTTAAATCTTATACGTCATATTGTTAATTTTAGATACACAAAATGCTATGACGTACTCATTTCAACTAAAAAAAATTATATACTGTCATTTTGTGGTGATTTTTCTCAACTTTTGTCCCTTTTTAATTATTTTTTCTTCGTTTCAGTAATTTTCCCCATTATTTTGTTCCTTTTTGCTGCTTATTTTTGCTATTTTCCTTTATTGTTTTGTTAAGGATTTGTTCATTTTATTAATTCTTTGGCTCAATTTGATTCTTATACTGCAAATCTTCACTTTTCCATACAAAGTAAAATGTTGATAAAATGCTATTACATGGGGATATATTGCTCCCTTTTTGTTGTGTTTTGTTGCACATTTGTCTCATTTTCTCAATTATTTTGTTCATTTTTGTTTCATATTTAACTAATTTCTGCTCAGATCCATATTGCTTCATTTGAATGTGGTCATTTCTGCTCATTTTGTGAATCATTTTGGAAATTTTTACCATTTTTTGTCCATTTTGTAGACAATTTCGTCCTTTTAATAGTTTAAAATTGGGCAGCCAGCACAAGTTCGGGATTGTATGAAAAAAAGGAGATGACCTTAGTTCATCAAAATGCTCATTCTGATCCTGGGCCTGCAGATTCACAGCAGAAAGGGATCATAAAATTACAAATTCATCTACTTTTTTACTAAGAAAATCAAGCATCTCCAACAACAAAGCCAATGGTAATGCATTTTCCATGCTGGTAATTGAACAGATGTGGTCAGAGCGGAGAGGACCCAGAAAAAGGAATTCATCTCAGTACAGTATGTGACTGATTCATGTCCAAGGATGAAGTGGCTGCACACACACACACAGACACTGTTATGCAGCTTTGTAGTTGTGTTAACACACCCAGGAGAAATTAATGCAAAACTTGAGTCAGACTGAGCAAGAAAGAGTGTAGAGATCAAACAGGGGTATTTAATTATTTCTGGTTGTTTAGTTTGTTGATTCTATTGATCTATAGAGTGATAGTAAAGTAAAGCTGAGTGATACAATAATAATTGTATGTGTCACAATTTGAGCTTTTGGGTGTATTTTGTTTCCAAAACTAGTTAAAACACTAATATTTCACGGCTAAGTTGTTTTACTTGATTTTATTCATGCACATTGTGATGCTTAATGGATATTTTATCTGACTTTATTTAATACTGGACTGAAATTTTTAAAAATGCATTTGTGGTTGAAATATGAAGAGCAAAAGCAAACATGTCCTCAGCAAGCTCAATGGTGGGGTACCTGAAGTGTCTAACTAGCAACCATTTCCATTCCTTCTTCTAATCGCATTTATTTCAATGGCTCCTTTGGAAAACAGTATAAGTGTCAGAAATAAGAAAAGTAATGCAGACATGTCCTCAACGAGCTGACAGTTGTGGTATTTGTATAATCTAAATAACTTTTTGCATGGCAACCATCTCCATTATTTATCTGTTCCCACTCATTTCAATGGGACTTTCTTTTGAAAACAGCTGGACATTTCAAAAGTGTATACAACAGAAATATGAAAATAGCAGACATGTCCTCAACAAGCTGAAGGTTGTGGTATGTAAATGCACTACATGGTAACTGTTTCCTGAACAGTCTCCATTTCTTCCTCTATTCCAATTAATTATAACTGGAACTTTTAAAGTTCCAGTTTAATCTCCATGACCAGCTGAACATTGTGGCACTTGAATGGTCTAAATAGTAACTATTTCCATAGTGTCACTTATTGTCCCATTCCATCCTCAATCCCAATTTATTAAAATTAATTTTAAAAAATCTCAACATTTAAAAAAGCAAAACAATAGAAATGTAAAAAAAAAAAAAAAAAAAAGCACAAACATGCTCTTGATGAACTTTGCCACAGCAATTATCCCCATTATTTATTGAGTCCTATTCATTTCAATAGGATTTTCTTTTGAAAACAGCTGGACATTTCAAAAAGTGTAAATGACAGAAATATGAAAAGTAATAGCGGACGTGTTCTCAATAAGCTAAATGTTGTGGTGCTTGACTAGTCCCAGTAGCAACTTTTCCCACAGCAACCGTCTCAATTTATTTATCTTCTCCCATTCATTTCAATGGGATTTTCTTTTCAAAACAACAGAAATATTAATAGTAATGGACATATACTTGATGAGCTGAATGTTATGGTGCTTGACTAGTCTAAGTAGCAAGTTATTCTTGAGCAGTCTCTATTTTCTTGCCCATTCCAATTCATTTAAATTGGCTTTTTTCTGAAACTGAACATTTAGTATGAATGATAGAAATATCCTCAATCCCCATACATTTGAAATGAATAAAAAAATTATAATAGCAGACATGTTCTCGATGAGCTGGATGTTGAGGAGTTTGAATGGTCTAAATAGCAACTGTTTTCTGAGCAAAAGCCTCTATTCCTTGGAGCTGAACATTTCAAAAAGTTGAAATAATTTCATCTTGTGAGCTTGAATATGTTGTATTTACTGCTGTAGCCATCTTAGCCATCTCAAATCAATCAATCAATCAATCAATCAATCAATAAGCTTCTGCAATGTCACAAGATTTATTTCCATCCAGTGTTGCATGAATTTTTTACCAAGATCTTGCACTGATGATGGTAGAGTCTGACCGCTGTCAATCAATCAATCAATTCTTACATCCATCCATCCATCCATCCATCCATCCATCCATCCATCCATCTGTTAATCCATCCATCCATCCATCCATCCATCCATCCATCCATCCATCCATCTGTTAATCCATCCATCCATCCATCTGTTAATCCATCCATCCATCCATCCATCTATGCAAATTAATCAAAATAGAAGACATGTCCTTAAGAAGATGCACATATTGATACTTGTGTCGTCTTTTTAGCATCTCTTTCCATGCTAACTATCCCATTCTTTCCTCTATTCCCCTTCATTTCAATGGGATTTATTTTGGAGAAAAGCCGCACATTTCAAAAACTATAAAAGAAATGTAAAAACTAGCAATAGACACATACTTGATAAGATGAACTTTGTGGAATATGAATGGTCCTAAATGCAACTGTTTCAATGCCAACTGTCTCAATTTTCCTCTACTCCTATTCATTTCAATGGACATTTTTTTTGTAAAAGGATGCAAATATCAAAAAGAAAATTGTCAGAAATATGAAACGTAAAAGCAGACATGGTGAGCTGAACTTTATGGAATATGACTGGAGGACTGATGACAAAAAATGACGAATAAACAGTGAAGGGGGTGAATGCCCAGACAAACATTAGTCACTCAGTAAAAGACATTCATGTGTTATTTTGTCAAAACCAGTGGTACAGATTCAGAAAATGATTTAAAATCAGAAGATACCAGCTACACATGCTGGAGGTGACCAAAACGCAAGCTTTCAATCTGTCAAAATTTGTTTTTCCCACCATTAAAGGAAATCAATGAGCTGCCACAAAATACACTGCAGAATCACTGAATAACAAATATTTTCAATAGATGTCTTGTTAAAACATTTCCGCCGCCACTTGTTTTCACACTGTAATCCATGAGTAAACCCTAAAATGAAACTGACAGATTTAAAGACAGCCTCGCACCAGCTGAAAGTTTGACAGTTTTTGCAACACTTCAGTGTGATATTAATTCCCGATGCATCTGCTGCCGTTGACTCAGCCGCGCATCCACCTCCACCTCCTTTTGCCCTGATGAAAGCTCACCATCGCATCCCGGCTCTCACCCAGAACGCTTTTGTTAAACTCTTCTCCCTAATGTGTGTGTGATGAATATTTTTCAGATGCTTCCTCTAGGCCATATCTGATCAAAACAAATGCACCTGCACTTTTTTCCTCCCTTCTTCTTTTTTCTAAAACTGCAACTCCCCCAGGACGGGTAAAAATTGACTCCCTGGCTTCCTCCACCAGGCAATTACGTGCCATCTGTTCCCATCTTGGTTGTTCCAGCTCGTTTTGTTTCTGCGATTGTTCATCTAATATCATAGGCCTAAAGTGCTAGAGAAAAAGGAGGAGGGAGTGGAGGGGGGGACACAAAAATGAGGAGTGGCATGAAGAAGAATTAATCGAATCTAACAGCAGAACCAGATCTTCCCTCTGAAAGGAGATAGTCCCACTAGAATGAGGACCATTACCATATTCATCACCTAATATTGCCTGCTGTATGCAAAGTGGGAGAGAAGAGTGCAATATGACTGTCTTGACCGCCTTTCTAATTCCATCCGTGAAAGCTCACAGACTTATTTTTAATTGTTTGTTTGCAACAAGTCGACGTGCTTTGCTGCGACACCACCATTTGTTTTACAGAGGTAATAACAACCAATTAACTTCTCTGTCACATAAAGGTGTTCTGTTAGAACATGGGCAGGATGGTTTTATTAAGATATTTCTAGAAAAAATGAGCAAAATAAGCAAAACAAAGAACTAAAATAAACAAAATGAGTGACAAAATGAAGAAAATGATACAAAAACGACCAAAAACTGAACTAAATAAGCAATAAAATGAATTAAAAGTTGAACAAAAAAGGACATAAACAAAATGGAAAAAAGTGAGCAAAATAATGAAGAAAATGAACAAAAATTAGCAAAACAAGCAACAAAATTAAGAAAAATGAACAGTAATGTGCAAAAATGAACAATAATCAAGGAGGTTACCAGCAGCATTCATAAAATGAACAGAAATGAACAAAATAAGCAACAAAATGAATAAAAAATATTTAAAATCATTTTCATAATTTTCAAATAACTCATAAAATGAACAAACATGAACAAAATAAGCAACAGAATTAACAAAATAAACAAAAGAATGTAAGTGGAGCAAAATAGTCATCCCCAAAGTGAATGGAAATGAGCAAAATGAGCAATAAAATAAACAAATGAACATAATAAGCGACAAATTGAACAAAAAGAAACACAATAGAACCCAGAAATGAACCAAAGCAATATGTCTGCCTTGACTGCCTTACTTCCATTAAAGAATTGAAGAAAACTAAAATAAGTAATCAAGAAAATGAACAGATATGAGCAAATTAAGCAAAAAAATTGAATTAAAATAAACTAGAAGGAACAAAATATGTAACAAAATTAAAAAAAATGAATAGAAATGAGCAAAAAATAGCAAAATGATCAAGAAAGTTAACAAAGCAACTCATTAAATAAACAGAAATGAACAAAATAAGCAAAATAATGCAAGAAATGAACAAAACACTCAGCAAAATAGACAAAATTGAACAAAATTATCCACAAAATGAACAAAATGACCAACAAAATGATGTGAACTGAACAAAGATGTGCAGCACAATCAAGTAAGTGAACAAACCTAAGCAAAAGAGGCAACAAAATGAACAGAAATCAACAGATTAAAATACAAAATAAATTAAAATGAATAAAAAACAGGAAAATGACAAAAATATACTGTACACAATCAAATCCATAAAAAGAACAAAATCAGCAACAATATGAAACAAACTGAACCAAAAGGAACGAGTAAGGCCCAAAATAAACAAAGCAGAACAAAATTTAAAATATAAATAAATTAAAACTAGTAACGTAATCCACAGCAAAGAGCAACATTTGGACGAGGATTTTATTTGTAAAGCAGGGACTTTTAGTGATGCAAAAGCAGCAGGTAAAAACCCAGCAGACTGTGAATTTCAACCACTTTAACATGGGTAACATGGTACAAATCACCCCCCCCCCTAAATCTCCACCTATGCTCTACCATATTGCAGTAATGTATATGTCTAGTTGTGACGCTGCCACGCTGAATCCCACTATAGTTTGGTTACAGTAAGTCTCATTACTCTCTGCCACACGCGGGCTGGGAGCAGCATGCAGATTTAATTGCAGTGATGTTGCAGGCGAGGCGAGCAGCTGGATCGCAGAGTTTGAACAGTGATATCAATAAGCCTGACGCCACCTTAGGCCCATATCATTTGCTGTCTCTCCATCCTGACAGGGCGGGAGATAGAAATAATCAGTCACAACACCAGCCAGGCTGCCTGTAGGAGCCTGGTGACATCCAACAGCACCCATGTCTCACCAGCCAGCTGCATCCAGAGGCCAGAGCACCGTGGGTGAGTGTGTATGAACGAGAACTGCACAGAGATGAAGGCTCCATATCTTATCACGTGTCTGTGCAGCATATTCAGTACGTGTCTATGTGTCACTGGCCACTTTATTAGGTATACATTGCCAGTACTGGGTTGGATGTCCTCGCTGTCATAAGATGTACACTGTGGTCAAAGGGATGGACGTGGCCGGCAGCAATATTCAATGATGCACAGTTAGGAGTAAAGGTTCCAAAATGTGCCTGAAGAGTTGACATGAGATAGGATGAATCCATGCTGTCATGTTGCCAATCCTTACCATAACATCCATGTCACAGTGGAAATCAAGACTCACCAGACAATGCAGCATTTTCCAGATGTCGACAGACTTCTGCCTGTGAATTGTAGCCTTAGTTCTTAGCTGACAGGAGAGGTGTGGTCTCCATCATCCGCTTCGAGGTTTGACATGTTGAACATCCAAGGATGCTCTTCTGCATTACTCAGTTGTAGCGAGTGGTCATTTGAGTTCCTGTTGCCTTTCCATCACCTCAAACCAGTCTGACCATTCTCCTGTGACCTCTGGCATCAACAAGGTAGAGAACTGTTGCTCACTGGACATTTTCTCTTTTGCAGACGGTTGTGGTTGTCACACACAACCGTCTGCAGACGATTCTCTGGAGACGGTTTTGTGTGAGAATCCCAGTAGGTGAGCAGTTTGTGAAATACTCAAGCCAGCTCTTCCAGCACCAACAACCATGCCATGTTCTGTATCCATGTAGCTACACGCCTAAATGTACTGAATTGCTGCCCTGTTGGATATTCACTTTACTAAGAGATGTTTGCAACTGTACCTAATAAAAAGGTCAGTGAGTATATATTCTGTTGATTTGATTTTTCCTTGTTTTTTGAAGGTCTCTTTGTAACACTATCATTAATGCACCATTTAGCAGAAAACAATATCATTGGCTGATGCTAGTCTCATTCACAAACTGACCTGCCACTACTGCGAACACAAAATAATTCACTTTTCAAAAAAGAAGGGCATATGGAAATATTGGTGAGAGGCAACTCGCTGCAGATCTCCCTTCTTCACCGTTGAGGGAAGTGACATATCTCAACAGCTTTACTTAATTTACTTAATAGGGACAATGCATATTGATCAACATCTGTATAACATGATCATGTCTGGTTCACCTTGAGTCATTGTTTAATGTTACAGTCTTAAAACTGTTAGACATAGATGAAAGCTGATTTCAAACTCATTTCAGAAAATAGTATACAGACTATAAATTTGAAAGTCAATCAAGTCTCATTTAAGCTTTATACAATTATTTGTTTTAACTTTGGATCGGTAAAGATGTTTTATATTCTTTTTCATCAGTCAAAACCTTGCAATTACAAAAATACTTTTCTTTCATAGTAAAAGTTCCAGGCACAATTTCTGCATCTAATTTACAGTACCTTCATCTAATTTTAACATTGCTTCTTTATTTCTTTATTTCTTTCATATAACTTTCATATTATGTGATCCAAAAAGACACTTGCAGTTTCTATCTTTCACAGTAAAAGCATTTGGCCCAAACACAGCATTCAAGATAGTCTCCCATTAGTTGATTTTAATATAGTTTCTTTCATTTGTGCTCTTTTTTCAATTAATTCAATGTGTTTCTGCAGTTTAGAGCTTTTATTTTGAAAGAAAAAAAGTGTTTTCTTCAGGAAACTTGCATTTTCAAAGCATGGGATGTTTAAAGCACTACAAACACCACAAGGAGGAAAATATTGAGACAGTTGACTGTTCAAACACCTGGAGCATAAACATATCTTTCTATATCCACTCTGCATTTTGTCAAAAAGACTTATACAGTTCGTTAATGTATTTGAAATGAGAATACTTTACAGACTCTGTTCTTGTCTATGAGTAATAAGTACATTTGCTTTTACCAGGATCACTCATTACACAAATACCTTTAATTCTATTGGAGTAAAAATGTGTGTAATTTTACCTCTGCTTCGAGTCTATAAAAAGTATTAAGCCCCCTGGATGTTTTTACTTTCTATTGCTTTTACAAATAGAATCATTGTTGAAATTTTTTTAGCAAGAATTTTCTAAAAACAACTTTTTAATGCCAAAGTGATTTCATGAGAATTCACCCCATATAAAATGACAAACCTAAATGAGTTTGTGAAAGCGACATAATCTGCACGTATTGAAGAAGGACGGGTCCAGTCACTGGGGAATCAGCATTCCCAGGATCAACTACACTATGAAGAGTCCAAGTCCCTCCCAAAGACTGAATGCTGCACTTGCACTCACAGGTGCATCTACAAAGTACTGACTTAATTTTCATTTATCACATTTACTTAGAGCTGAAAATGTTGATGTAAAAGTAAAATTGTGCAAACAATGATTCAAATTATGATAATTTAAAAGCTGAAAAAATCCAAAAGGGCGGAATACAGCTTATAGGCAGTGTATCAGCTGAGACATAAAAGATATGTTGCAGAGCTATAATTCACATTTAAGAGAGAAACAAATTTTTTATGTATGCAAAACAGCAACAACATCCTGTGACAAGACATAATAGGACACTTTCTCTTAGTCCTGTGGGCAAATTACCAAAGACATGCAGGCAAGATTTTAAGAGAACATTGGCAAATATTTAAATAAAAACCAGTGTTAAGGAATTAAATCTGTCAGTATTGCAGGTTTTGCACCAGTTATACAAACCTGTGGTGCATCGACTTTGAACTTTTCTTGACTTTTTTTGCAGACACAACATTGTGGCTGTGATCAGACAAAAAATGACTGACTTTGACACTTTGTATTTGCTGACATCTAGTGGCTGAAGAATGAACCGACTTTCAGAGTTGATCCCTACTAAATTATGTCAAGCACACTTAGAACCAGAGCCACAATGATTAATTGAGGAATTGTCAAGTAGAAAAAGTCAGAAATCATTTCATGGTGTTCTTTCTGAACTTAGAAATAATGAATAATAAATTATTTATCATTGATCCAAAATTTTACTCATATTGTTGATTATTTTGTGTTTCGTTTGCCATTTTGTGTATATTAATTTCAATTGATTTATTTTTATCAACTTTTTGCTCATGTTGTTGCTTATTCAACATTGTTTTGTTTAGGTTTGTTAATTTACTTGATTATTGTGATAATTTTACTGTTTTATTTTGATCATTTTGTTGCTTACTTGATTTTTTTGTTCTTTTGAGCCTATTTGTTCATTGCTGTGGATTTTTTTCTCATGTTTGTCATTAGTTCTTTAATTTTTGTTAATTTATTTGATTATTTTGCTAATTTTGTTGCTTATGTCATTCATTTATGTTTATTTGTGCCAATTTTCCTCATATTTGTTAATTTATTTAATTGTTTTGTAAATACTTGCTTATATATTGGTGTTTAGTTATTTCACTTTTGTTCATTTATTTGATTATTTTTGTTAATATTTGCTCGTGTAGGTGCTTGGTTCTTTCATTTGTTTTCATCTACTTGATTATTTGTTGCCTACTGCATTTATTTATGCTTATTTGTGCCCATTTTCCTCATTTTTGTGAATGTATTTGATTGTTTATTGTGAATATTTGCCCATGTTGGTGCTTAGTTCTTCCATTTTTGTTCATATGTGCCTATTTTGCTTATTTGTCTTAATGCATTTGATTATTTTTGCTAATATTTGCTCATTTTTTGCTTAGTTCTTTCATTTTGTTTATTTATTTGATTATTTTTGTGACTATTTACCCATGCAAGTTGTGAGTTCTTTCATTTTTGTCAATTTATTTGATTGTTTTGCAAATATGGTGTTCATATTGATTATTTTGTTGTTTATTTTATTTTTGTTCCTAGTTTTTGTTCATTTGTGCCTAGTTTGCTCATGTTTGTTAATTCATTTGATTATTTTTGTTAATATTTGCTCATGCTGTTGCTTCATGCTTTTATTTTGTTAATTTTCTTGATTATTTAGATCAATTTTGGTCATTTTATTGTTTGTCATAATTTGGAGTATAAATAATATTGCACAAAATATATCCTTTGGGGCACTAGATGTTTGACGTCATAAATTCTTTTGTAAAACATCCATTGCTCCTGCAGAGTCAAATTAGCCCCAGCCAACAACCTGTGAGGAATGCAATGAAAAGAGAGGGAGGGGAGAATGGTGAGAGGGGGGAGTGACATGGAGAAGGTAGAAAACACTGGAGGGTTGGAAGACAGAGCAGAGCTGAGAGAGAAGCCAAGGAAGAAGCACACCTTTAACTCAGGTAGGACTTGTTTTAGTTTGTTTTTAAAATTAATACATGCATATGTATTTTGCACTGCTGTAATCTCATTCTATGTGCAATTTATGCACCTTAGCAAAAAGCTGCATGTTCTAAAAGTGCAAATAAATGTTCAAAAAGTTGTCTTACTGATTGACTTTTAATTGATTTTACTCTTTTAACTGTGCAAAGCTTCACCTGTGACTTTAAGTTCTGCAGGATGCAATGAATGGATCCATTATATAGTTCCATGCTGCAATGCTCCTGTACATCCTGCATAAGCCGCTCAATTATGAATGGTATCGTTTATTCCACAGTCTCAGCACCTGAGCGAAAACTGCCAGTAACTTAGCAACTAGTGCCACTCATTCAAAATTAAAGTGAGGAAACTGGAGAAGACACGGTGGCCTCACTCCAGGAGAGTGACAGGGATTTGTTACCGACACGTAGCCTGTATTTTCCCTCATTCCAACAAACGGATTCATTACTCCTTAAAAACAACATGTCCATCAGCTCATCTGGGAAAAAACTGCACTTGTCTGGCAACTGTTTAAGTCTCCCCAGGCTTGTCCTTCTTAAACTAAACACCGGCTGTCCTAAATATGTAACATGGCGCATGAAACTCAGATAACATCTTTACATCTTTTAAAAACATGGGAACAGATTTTATCCAGTGATGATCTGAGGTCATATGTTTCCAGGGGGACCTTATTGTGAACTGTGCGTAAACTGACACCTCCCTCTTTCATCCATGCAAAAGCCTTGTTGTTTCCCTCCAGGGGGTGGGGGGGAAGACTCTAACTAGGTCTCTTCTGTTAACATATACACCAAAAAACTCTGAATATGATCAATTTACATATGGTCATAGGCATTCAGTGATGAAACGGGACTAACCCTACTTCTGGCAGTCGCTTACATACCTGATGTTAGTGTTGACAGATGCAGCTCGGTTTCAATGCCTTGAGCAGATAAGCATGGCTGTTTCCACCCGAAGTGACAAAGGGGGCCTGTGTTGCATTCGGAAGCAACTATCTGAGACTGCTGAGATTTAATGATGAGTGATAAAGAGTAGGGACTGCTTCATATTGGATTTTGTGACCGTATGATGACAGAAGTAACTTAAAAAATTGCAGTGGTGGATTGGATTACATCTCAAAGAGGCCAGTGTTGCACTATGCAGTCTATTATGTACTTTCCATCCAATTATATATTATTGATTTTGCATAGTTGTGATATATTGGAAGGTTGAAGACTGTGGCTTGAAAAAATTCTCCTGTTTTTCTGAGCTGACAGGACAGAAACACTACAAACATGATCATCTTATAAGATATGATGCATTGCTTTATATTAAACTACCCAACAGGATCAGGATATACAAGCAGTAATATGAATGCAGCAGTAATATGAATCCAAAAGCATCACATATAAAAGTAAAAGTGCTCCTAATATTCATAAATTAAGAGTATTTTTCTGTAAAAACCTACAGTATAGACTTTTACTCAGGATGGTTCTGAATGCTAAACCTTGTTACAGTGGAGTATTGTCTCAATGACGTAGTGAGCAAAGTGACTATTAAGAAGGTGTATTTGCTCAGTGTTTTGGCTTTTTGAAGTAATGATAGTATTTGATCAGTGGCTGAGATCAGAAGTGACGTCTCAACACAATGCTGACCTCGGGGAAACAGGACAGCGGTTACATGAGAGTACTTCAGAGTCTCGTGAGAAACTGAATATTGTACCGAACAGATAAAGTTACAGCAAGGTGCGCCGCTGCCCCAGTTTTTTAAAAGTGGCCTTAATGTAAACAAGTCCTTACTGAGTTTATGTGGCACGTGAATCGACAAGTAGGTCAAAATCCTTACCTGGGATAAATTACAAAGCATTACTTTATATGATGATGGTTCCTGTGACAGAGTCACTGATGTTCTTAACCTAGAACCTGTGTGGATGTCTTTGTGTTGGTCTTTGCCAATAGGCAAACGTTCACTGATGTCACCGACTGATGTTCATCCGGTGTTGTATGAAAGGCTCTATGTCTGATTACAGCTCACTTCAGGAATCTGACTGAAGCTGCTCTTTATTCAGCACTGTTTCAATAGCATCAAGTTCAATTAAACATGCTACCAAGGAACTGATAGATGGTCTGACAATATGACCCCAGTGTGCAAGATTTAACGGTCTATTGGCAGAAATGGAAAATAGTATTTGCAATCATCTCTTCATTAGGGTAAAATCTGATGAAAACAGAGCCTTAGAATGAACAGTTTATAGAACAACTAATTCAAACATATTTCACAGGTTATGGGACCTTACTCTATGTCAGGAGAAAAATGTTACTGTCAACGGTGAAAGACAAGTAACTGACACGTGTTTGAATTTAAAAGAACACTTTACAAGCCAACAAAATAGAAGTTTAGTGTAAAACTGTCGAGTTTCTGTATAAGACTGAAAACACATAATTATGAAGACTACGAACAGGAAGATGTCCTCATAACGTCATTTCTTTTGCAGTCTGCTCAGAGCATCTGAATAGATTCTGGAGTTCTATGTGAAGATACTTCAATGATTTTCACCACTTTCACTATTTTATACACAAAGAACAAGGTGAACTTCACCAAAGTAGCAGGTAGGTTGGCGTTGGTAATATATCACACGTGAGATGGAAATGGAGTCCATTAAGCTGTTTGCCACAAAACTAGTTATGTTTCTATCTTCAAACTTTGACTTCCTGGCTTGCAAAATGGTCTTTATTAAACACATACATCACAGCTAAAGGTGATGCTATGATTTGTACTTGTGTCATACTGTTCTTCTATTGTCTTATTTGCATGTTTTGTGATGTTTCTATTATCTGCTTGAGGACTACAGATGCACATTAGCAATATAATCACACTATAATCCAGCATATTTATATCTGTTAACTTTAATGTTCAATGTCCCTATCACATCAATAACAAAATAAAATAACATTTTAAAAATCAAAATGGGATCAAAAAATAATTTATCACTCATCGACTAATTTGTGTCTGTCCAATTTTTCAAACAAAAAGGCCCAATAGGATTATAGTAAAGGGGCAGGACGTAGCCCCTATATGTCTACAAAACCAGCAGAGTTCACCAAGTTGCACCGTCATGTTGTGATTCATTACCACAGTGTCTGAATCTTGACAGTTACAGTAATATCCCCTTAACTGAAAAACACATGGTTTTAACTTGGCATGTGGGGGCATGTGCTCTTTGTCGCAATCTTTAACTTCAGTTATTTCTACGTACATCAGCCTTAGGTTTAATTGTCAAGAATTTAAGGATTGGTCCATCCCGCTTAAAATGTGTATGCAAGTGCAACAAATATTTTGCTGCAAACATATGTAATCTTTTACTCAGGAGATTATTAAAGCAAGCTACCAAGGCTTAACATTTCTCCTTTTTCCTGTTTCTTTTTATAGATATTTTCTCAGAAAGCTGTGAAAAGTCAAATTCCAGTTGGACAGAGGATTGCTCAGGTCTATCATCCACAATGTTACTAAGATCTTATTCAGAGAGGAGACCCCTGCCTGGATTCTCAGCTTTGCTGACATCAAGCACTCCTAAAGAAATACCCGAGACCCCCTCACCTCCTCTGTCATATGCTTCTCGGGAATCCATCTTTACCCCCACGTCTCCTGATTCACCACCTTCCTGGGTGACTCAATCCCTTTCCAGTTTAGAAAAAGGAGAACAAGAACTGCTGAGCCTCAGAGAGAGACAGCAGGCTGAGGTGGAGGAGGTAAACCGTCAGTTAGACAATGCAGTGATTGAAGCTCAAAGAGAAGAGCGTCGCCTTCTTGAGAAGATTGAACAAGACCACAGAGATGCCCAGCGGTGCCTTGATCAGGTTAAAAGGGAGAATGCTGCAGCTGTCCGTGTTGTTCAGTCACTTGTTGACCAGCAAATTCGAAAAATTGTCCAACTAAAGACTCAAATACAAAGATGCGGTAACTCCACATCTGGAGCCAACAAAAACCAGCTGCAGAGAGGGGTGGGAGAAGTCACACAGCCTTGGGAAATCTCTCTAACACTGAAAAGGGTCACTTTCCTACCAACTGCCTGGTCCAAGTCCTTAAATTTAGGAGAGGTTGATGTTCAAGAACAAGGTATGACCTACCCCATTGGTGTCTGTGGTGTCCAAGGACAGAAGTGTGCTTTGCATTCAGGGGATCCAGCGTTCAACAACATGACCCCTACGGAGATTCGACAGGATCGTCAAACAAACAAAACTGGACAAAAGTCTGGTCCAGAGGAAGGCAAGAAGACAAACAGTGGTGACATGCGTGTTGTTAGAAAACTGCGTTTGTCAAGCTCTACAGACAATGAAGATGACTTCAGATCACCAACTTTAAAGTCTCCCTTACAACGGCGTCGTGATGCATATGAGTCGTCTCAAGATGAGGAAGAGTCTGTATGTTCAGACACACATGGGCAAGATCTTTTCCTGGCGATACCAACAGTGTCCAGCCAAGGAGAATCTGAGGGTGATGAATATGATGGGAGACAAAATGGCCCTAAGAAGCGTCCCACACTAAAGAATAAAAGAAAGCAGAAGGCTCTTGTCTATGTTTCATGTGAGGAACAATCATATCCTCCTGAAGAAACTTCTAGAAAAAGCTTTAATGGGCCTGCAATAGGATCTCCAATGACTAAAAGGAAAGGTTCACTCTCAAGGCGAAGTCTGGTCGATCTTTACAACAGACATCGTCAACTTTCTCAACAATCTAGGAGAAAGACTTCAGTGGATAGTGGAAGCCCTCCATCCCCACCTGAAAGTGTCGATTCCTGTCCCGTGTACAATGCAAATACTCCGAATGGATCACTCAAACAAGAGCACACCCGTTCAATGTCCACTGCTGATTTGTCAGGCAAGCTGCACCCATTGATAAACAATGACAAGGCTGACTTTGGCGGAATCAGGAAGGTAAGCAGAATGCGTCTTGCTTCTGATGCTACAAATCATGAACAAGGCCAGCGAAACGGCGCACACAATGGAAACAACATGGGCTCACAGGAATGCATTACAAGAGGCTCAGGTTTAAACCATGTGAGCAGATCTCTGTCCATGTCTGCCATTGAAGGTGACAAATTAATCCCTGTGAAGGAACCACAAAAACATATCATAAGACCCATTCCGGCTTTGAAAGAACTCGAGGAGGAGGGTACTTCAACTGCACTTGACGCAGGTTGTCTGGTCAAACAGTTTGGAAAACAAGGATCAGGCCGGAATGACTTCAACTTACCAAGCGGGCTCCATGCAACTATTCATGGGCAATTATTTGTGGTAGATTGTGGAAATGCCCGCATCCAGGTTACCGACATCCAGAAGAATATTGTACAACAGGTGTCTCCCTCATCAACAGAGAGGTCTTCCCGCATCTCCAACTACTTTGATGTGGCTGTAAACTCCAAGGGGCTCATCGCACTGACCTGTGCTGCTGAACGAGCTGTGCTGGTATTCAGCCGTCATGGACGCCTTCTGCAAACATTTGGAGGCACAATGATTGGATCTTCTAATGAAGAGTTGGATGCTCCAAGAGGAATTACTGTTACCCGTGAAGATGAGTTTCTGGTTGCTGACATCAAGCGTGGTACCCTCACTTCCCTGAAGCTAGACCCTAAAACTGGGGCCAGAATGGAGCGCACAGTGGTCAGTGGATACCACAGACCATACCTGGTTGCAGCTTGTCTTGCTACTGGGCTCATGGCAGTGTCAGAGCGAGGTAATGAGACCGGACGTGTACCATGTATCAGAGTCCTGGACACTGGCTGGACCACTATCCGAATCCTGGGGGTGTGCTCCGGATTGGGCCCTGTCCTGTCCTGTCCTTGGGGCCTCTGCGTCGACAGTGATGGGGATGTCCTTGTGGCCGATTGGGGCAAGCAGACCCACCGGGTGCTCCTCTTTCCAGCCAAGGGTGTCGGATGGCCACTGGTCAGCGATAACTTGAGTAGCCCCAGAGGCTTGGCTCTTCTTCCTGATGGTCACATGGTTTTGGCAGACAGCATGAATCACTGTGTCAAGATCTACCGCTACAAGGAAACAGAAGTGGAATGTTAAAGGTTCAGTGTGTAAGATTTAGATGGGTCTAAAAGCAGAAGTGGAATATAATTGTAACGTTTATGCTTCCATTAGTGTATAATCACCAGAAATAAGAATGAATCATTTTGTAGCAGGTGGCATCTTGCATTAAAGATGTCATATACACACCCTTTCCAAAATAGGCCACACACTGATATTTTGTTGGACTATATTTAGTTTTAATTACAGCATGCAAAGCTGTATCATCATGGCACGCTTATGCAATGTGACAACATTTATTTCCATTCAGAGTTGCATGAATTTTCTTCAAGATCTGGCATTGATGGACAGTCGAAGCACTGTGTACAGTCTTCTCCAACAAATCCCAAAGATTCTCATGATGTTCAGGTCTGGACTCTGTGGAGGTGAATACATGAGTGAAAATGATGCTTTACATTCCATGAACCACGATTTAAGCCCCATGAATCCCTGCATTGTCATCTTGGAATATGCCATCAGGGTAGAAAAAATCCATAGATGCAAAAACAGACAACAGATTGCATCATTTGGGTGACATGGTGGTGCAGTGGGTAGCACTCGTGCCTCACAGCTAGAAGGTCCTGGGTTCAATCCCGACACCGGGTGGTGGGGCCT
>JAQQAE010004693.1:0-18471 GCA_029823295.1 Pseudamia nigra | reverse complement strand
CAATGCTATTTCTGTTGTAAACACAGGTCGCGCATGTATGACGTCAGAACAGTTTTTGTCGCAGTCATTGACGTTTCGGAGCCGAAAACTCCGGTTTTGTGTGTCCACACGCATACGCATAAACGGAGTTTTCGAAAATCTTCACTTTGGCCGGAGTTTTTTTAAGTATCCGTTTTTAGTGCAGTTGTGTGTGGATGACAGGTCAAACCGAAGATAAATATCAAACCGAAGATAAATATCTTCGGTTTGTGAGATACCCTGCTACGTGTGGACGGGGCCTCAGAGAATGAAGTTCCTGCGTCACCCTCCCCCCGCTTAACACTATTCAATCTGATTTGGGGTCAGAATAAACTTTTCATGGACGTGTGCCATCATGGCAACCGCCATGATCAGTAACAGCGTGGACACACAATGGGGGAGGCGTTCTGACTTTCTTATCGGGAATGCATCCAATTTGACATTATTACACTCACACTACATGACCAAGGCTCTCTGAAACTTGCTTTGTAAATTAATGTTGTGTTTATTGTCTGCTAATTGTGCTGCGAGGTTTTTTTCTATGTACCATAATTACGCTCCCTTAGGAGCCTAATTCTGGAAACTGTGTTTTTTACTCTACTATCCCGGTGTTCAGCCCCATACTTTCCACTTTTCCCCCCTCTTAAGGTTGGCGCGAACCCAGTTTGCTGCTGTTTGTGAATTTCCCTTTATGTGATCAAATACAACCATAATGCTTTGTGTCTGTACTCAGTAGTGTGGTGTGGAAAGAGTACAAAACAAACTCAGACTACCTGTAACATAAACAAAGTTAGAATTAGAACTAACACAAGATAACACAAAAACATGCTCGGGCCCTGCATGCCCCAGGCTTCCAGGAGGGTCAGAGACAGGGCCATCTTCAACCATCAGCTAACGAGATGGGTGTACACAGGGTTGGTCCTGGTTGAGAGATAACAACCAGCAAACCAGAGGCATGCTCCCCAGGCTGTCACAAAAACCTGATTAATAAATAACAACATCTCAGTTTTATTTTTGCTCAAGTTTTATTAATTTTGTTTAATATTTGGTTCGTTTCCTTTCATTTTTATTCAGTTTTGTCATTTTGTTGTTCATTCATCATAAAAATAAAAATGAGCAAATAAATAAATGTTGTTAATTTTGAGATTATTAATTTTGTTATGGTTTGTTTGTTTTGAGATTTTTATTAGTTTCTTTTTTGTTCATACCATTGCTAATTTTGTTACTGTGTCCAATTTGTCTAACTATAATGACAATTTTGATTTTTTTCATTCATTTTTGTTAGTATTTTGAACTAACTGTTAATTTTGATAGTATTAAAATTTTTCATTTAAGACTTAATTTTACATTTAAGATTCTTCTTCTTCTTCCCCTTTCGGCTGCTGCCCTCAGGGGTCGCCACAGCGAAATACCAATGATTCGCATGTTTGATGTGGCATAGTTTTTTTTTTACGTCAGATGCCCTTCCTGACACAACCCTCACGAGGGACAATAAAAAGATTAAAGTACATTAAAAATGTTAAAATATGTGTGGATTAATTTGAAATGAAAAGTTAATATTATGTCAGTGTGGAATTCATTTTTGGTCCCATTATTCTTATTTTGTACATTTTTGTTCATTTTCATGATCATTTTCTTAATTTTTTCTTTGCTTTATAGCCTTGAAGTGTAGAAGTATAGAAATGAAGTGTTCAAATATTTACCTGTAGTTTACTGTAACAGACACACTAAGGCACAATGTAATAAATTAAATGAAATAAACTAATGAATAAAATGAATGAAATGTATAACAGAATGGATAATAATGTGAATATAATGAACAAAATGAATACAAAGTGAACAAACTTGTCAAGAAAATTGTCACTTGTCAACCAAAAAAAATCATTTTAAAGACATCTGAGAAGTGACAGAGCACTGTCCTTGCGTATTGCTTTCCTTCCTAATTTACTGACTATTTTATTTGTATCTGTTCTTTTTTTAATTATTATTATATTAATATTCTGTTCATTTTTGTACATTTTAATAATCATAATGGTCATTTGTTTGTCCATAAATTTTGTGTTTCCTAAAAAATGTGGAACAACAGTAAAAGAGTGGATGTGCCACTTTAGTTGCACATACAACTAACCACAGACTGACTCAATAGAGATGAAACTCTCACTCCATTTTCTTTTGGAAAAAAACAAAATCTTATAACCACAGCGACACAAAGAAGACTGTTAACCGGTGCAGAATAGGCAACAACATAATAAATGCTTAAAGTCTGAAGATCATCATGTTTTCTCGGACGTGTTTCTTCCTTGAGAGATAGAAGGGAAGGCTTAAGTTTATGAAATTCATTCTGAAGTCAACTAATGGATGCTGCTGGTTAGAGCAGGATGTAGTATGCCAGGTGGAACTCCTCTCCTGAAACAAGTGATGGTCATTATGAGCCCTGCTTTATGAGGCTCCATTCCATTCAGCATACACTCACAGTGAAGCTAATATGGGTTCTGGATACATGGATAATACCAAGTGAAAGATGACTGGTGTTAGTCTGATGGTAGAATTTGTCAACATTAATAAAAGTATAGAAAAAAACAAAAACTAAGTCAAGTACCGTATTTTCTTAAAAGTCGCGGCTTTTTGCATAGTCTGGCGAGGGGAGCAACAAATGCATCGGAGCGACTTGTATTTTGAATAAATTTGATTATAGGGTGTTTGTCACACTGACGGCCACTAGAGGAGGCAAGCCGCGATCTCTCCCTTTTAGCATGCTGAACGCATGCTGCGCGTTTGATGCGTGTTCCCTGAACAAATGTGACCTGTTCTGCAGAGCGACTAATACAAATTTTTTTCTTCTTCATTATGCATTTTTGGCTCACCATACCTCACTCCTGTCATGTTACAATGTAGATGATTTATTAAAAGGAGTGAAACAGAACTGTATAAAGTTTCATCTGATCAGTAATTCAAGTTGGTTCAAGTCAATTGTATTTGCATGGCACCAATGATAATCCATGATTGTCTCTAGGTGCTTAACAAATCAAGGCCAAAGCCTTTAAAGACTGTACAAAGGGTAAACCTAACAGAACCTCCGAGAGCAAACCTAGGGTGATGGGAGGAAAAACATCCTGACTTGACTTGAGCAGTTGGTGGACAGAGGAGAGACAAATGAAAAGGTAGAAATAGAGCAAAAATTAACATAGTCATTGAACAACACAGACAGGTCCTGGACAAGTTTGTGACCAGTAATCACACATTTAACACTGTGGCAGTGTTTGATTTTATCTCCAAAGCTGCTGTTTTGCCCGAGTGCCAAATGTGATTCTGTAGTGTAGAGGTGTGTTCCATACAATGTGAAGACTATGAATATGGAAAATTGTCTAACCATGGTTAACAGTGGAAATAGCAGAAAGCTGCAGGTGGAGCAGGGCTCAGCCCCACTCTGTTGACACGGAAATACAGGAGGAGACTGCAATTTTGGTGAACTACAAGTGTTGCAAGTGTGAACCAGGCCTATAGCAAAATAAAACGGATGATTTCTGTTTAACCTTGGTCTCAATGTCACTCACCAGCCTTATGTTTCTCCACAACCCAGAACCCACCCCTCCTTTCCATCACACCACCACCACTGCTGCCGCCCCTCCCTCAGTTGGAGTGTTTGAGCTTCTCACCAGGGGGCCTGCAGTTCCACAGATATGTGGGGGTGGTGTGCGTGTGTGTGTGCGTGCGTGTGCCGGGGTGTTTGTGTGTGTGCACATTCATGTGGGTGTGTGTGTGTGTGTGTGTGTGTGTGTGTGCGTGCATGTGGGTGGGTGTGTGTGTGCGCGCACAGGCATGTGTATGTGTCTGTAGCCTTTCGGCTTCTCCCTGGATGTGCTAATGTGATAATTGAGTATTCCAAGTTCTGTATGCAACTGTGTCACCACACACACACGCGCACACACACTTCACACAGCTCGCTTGTCTCAGAAATAGCTTTCTTACTTCTTGATGACATTCTCCGGCATGAAGCCTGAGCTGTGTTGAATAGTTAGTGATAACACACATGGAGATTAATCTGCTCTTTATTTGCTGCTTTTTGTTCTCTACATATGTATATTACACCATGTCCAACATATGGCTTTGACTATGTATTTTTCTGACAATAAAATTGAAGAAAAGCCTTGCCAAAACTTGTGAATTTTGAAAGATTCCACTCACCCAGAGAAGTGCAATTTTACAGTGATGTAACCAACAAAAATGAAAATCATGAAATATATTTGTGAACATTCACCAATTTCTAATCAGCCATACTTGCACAATTACTTTCAATTAAAAAGTCTAACGCAAACAACAATAATAAAATGTATGTGTAGCGGAGATCGTTACAAAGTTTGAGAGAGCCTGGAGTGTGTGGACAGAACATAATGTGCTCTCTGTGCCTTCATGTACTTTCTTGCTGCAGACTGATGTCTCCAGAATTCTTTAAAGGAGCCACCAGTGCACCTTGGGACAGTGAGCAGCATCCAGAGACCAGCCCTCGTCCTCTGCCCGGAGTTTGAGGAACAGTGAGCTGGAGAGTTGATGCGTTCAGAAGCCAGTAGGTCATAGTAGCACTCAGAAGCTCCAGGCACACACATCACAGACAAACCAGAAAGGCACTCTCTAGCTTTCAATATTGATCACTTCTCACACATTCACAAAGGCACACAAACACACACATCACATGTCAGAGAAATCAATGAACAGACAAATTTACACTGGCTGCGAACCAAGTAATTCTTATAGTTGTTTGTATTTTTCACGGAGCACAAACATATGCATCATATGACTGAGAAACAAGAGCAGAGAGTTGAAAAGTTGAATCCAAGTTCTGCGAAGACTTTTACCAAACAACTGTGAGCGGGACTATATAGAGAGGAGGAAAAGGGGCGTAGAGAAGGCGTTGACGAGGCGTTGTCGGAAGGAGAAGAGAGGAGGGGATTAGGGTTGGCGGTTTGCTGTCGAACCAACATCGATACAACGGCAGCATTTGCCTAATCCCCTGGTAATGGGAGCTTAGCTGCCTCCTCGGACACACAAACACTCCCACTGCCTCCTCCTCCGCGCTGCTCCTCTCTTCTCCCTGCCCTCTTCCCTCCTCATTTACATAACATTAGAAACATTAGGGTGGTTCCAACAAGGCCCCATTATGTGCATGTTGGTTTTGGGTCCCATTGCGTCGGTCCCAAGGCTTTGGAGAGAAGAGGAGCAGAAAGAGTCTGGACATCACAGAGGCTTGTCCACTGTTTTGTCTACTGGAGATGGTTTGTGTGCTGCTAAAGGACTTATTGAAAAGACGCAGGGAGAATGAGAGACAGAGAAGGACAGATAAATGGCTTTGGAAGAGTGCAGAGTTTGTGATCTTATTACAGATGTGTGTCTGTGGTGTTCCTGCATGTACACAGGCTTCACTTACATTGACACTGTTTATTTTTCTGATTATAAATGAGTCCAGAGTCTCACAGAAAGAACCGGAGCATTGATGTGTCATGGATGGTTCATATCACCAAAATTGTTTTTCAGAGCTGGAGTTCAGATATCAAGGTGACAGAAATTAGCTTTAATCGAGTAAACAACCATCTTTATTACTGAGATGCTCCTTGACCATAACATTCTTCCTTTAATCTGCTGATACGTCAAGCCATATTGCACTAAAACAGTTGTAAAAAAAAAAAAAAAAAAAAAAACAACTAAAAAAAGAAATGTCCTCAGATCGCGCAATTAAAAAAAATTTACCATTAAAATTACATAAATAATATTATTGGTATTCAACATAGCTGCTTAAGACCCATAATTTAAAATTTAATTAAAGATCATACATGCTTAGATAACAAATAAATAAAGCTGTACTATTGTGAAAGTTTAGGGGAGCAGCCGAAAGGAGAAGAAGAAGAAGATTGTGAAAGTTTAAAAAATACACATGTGGTGAAGTATTTCTCATAATCAGACTTACATTGGCAGGTGTTAGGCCTCAGGGATAATCATGGCCTTCTGAGAAGACAGAATGGTGCATTTTCATAATTAAATAAATCTGTATGTTTAGATTTGGATACGAGGAGTTTCATATGTCACAGGAGTGGCATAATTTTACGAACAAACCTGTAGAAATGACATATTACCATGGCATATCACACAAACATGATGCACAACAGCATGGTTTAATTTCCTATTCGACCTACCCTTACAATAGACCCTGTAAGAATGCTTTATGTAATAAGAAAAATCTACAAAATGTAATATTTTTATTTTGCTATATAAAAACACCTGCATTTTTTAAAAAAATGGGTCGAATTTTGTAATAAATCACGTTAGTGCAATATGATGTAAACACATGTTGCATTTTTAATAGATTATGTAACAATGTTTAACAGTTTATGACAAAACACATGGAAATTTATTTTCACTGAGTTAGATCATTACAGAATGTACCATCACGTAATAAAGTGAAGTGTTGATTTATAATGTGATGCAGTGTTATTACATAATGTTTTGGCACAGATCCAAAAACAACTTTTAAACACATATTTACGGCAGCTTATTTTTCTAATCAAATATTAGTGTAAAAAAATCAAAGGTGGGCAAAGTACACAGGAACGATACTCAAGTAAGAGTACTGTTATTTTATGTAAGAATGAAAGTAAATATGCGAATAGAAGTAAAAAGTATTGAATATAAATCTAAGTAGTGAGTAATCTGTGAGGTGTAATCAATTTACTACCTTTATTGCATTTTGTTTTGTTTATTTTTGCTTATTTTTACTCAATTGTTTATTTAGCTCACGATTCACTTTTTAGTATTTTGATTACTTTGGAGTTTTTTGTTGAAATTTTATAGATTATGTCACAATTTTATATTGGGTTAGTATTTTATTGACTGTTTTGCTTATTTTGTTTATCTTGTTGATTTTTCTAAATTGTTCATTGTATTAATCATTTGTATGTTATATTTTGCTTGTTTTTGTTTATTTTTGATTGTTTGGATATTAATAAGCTACTTTTGTTAATTTCTGTAATTATTTATTGATCATTTTTCCATTAAAAAAGGCTCATTTTTGCTAATTGCTTTGGTGACATTTTGTCGATTACATAGCTCCTTTTGCTTCCCTATGTTGTCTATTTTTGGTCATTTTTCTGATTATTTTGCTAGTTTTTGCTTATTTTGTTGATGTTATAATAAAGCCTACATGTGTAAAAATGGCTCCTACTCACTGTGGTGTAGCCAAATGTAACTGAGTACAAGTATATGTTTTTTTCATTACAAATAAATGAGTAAGAGAAAAAAGTCCTTTCAAAACAACTATTCTGAAATAATTTATTTGAAAAAATTACCCATGTACATGAAAAGGAGTAAATGTACTTGAGTACTGCAGTACCAAGTGTTCCTTTTATGAAGCACATTTTACAAAATAGTTCTTAGTTAATTCTTGTTAAAAATTTATAACAATAATTTTTTTATGATGGCAAAAAATCAAAAGTAAACAGAAAGTAACATCAAGAAGCTGCACCGTATGACATTGATGGGACCAAATAACTCATGTTTGCAAAAGTACTGAAAACTAACTCTGGCATTTATAGTCATGAAGCAGCGGAAAAAAGACTAGCAACAGTGAGTGTTTCCCTGCTTTCTCTAACTTTCCCCTCTTCTCTGCTTTCATTTAGTCCCATAAAGCAGAGTTTTCAGTCAGCTTCAAAGCTCTGTGCCGAGCTCGGTTGGGGGCCTTCAAAGCCCCCCGTCTGTCGGCAGGTTCAGGCTCAGAGAAAGCTGCTTGTTCTTGAAGGATTTGGCTCACAAATAACGCCCAGCCAGGGCCAAGGCAAGTAGCATGCACCCTGACAGCATAGTGGAGAGACTTCTGCATTTTGGTGGTGTGTTTTTGGGACTCTGTACCTCATTTATCTGAGTGAGTATTTGCTCTGGCTTTTCTCTGCTGTGGTTTGGTACTTTAGGTGTTAATACCACCATCTTACAGGACAGCTCTCCACAATGCTCTTGAAAATGTTTCAATATTAAAGCATTTAATTCTAAAGGAATTAAATGCTTTAATATTTTACTTGCGTGCAGTTGTTAGTTGTTGTTATTGGCATGCAAAATTGCAAAAAAAAAAAATTGCAAAGTGCAAAATAATGATCTCATAGTTATTTCATCTTGACTTATTTTATGTTTCTGTACATTGTGAGATTTATTTACTTGCTGTATTCCAGATGTAAAATTAGTGCTTATTTGAAGACGACATTATATAACAACTTTGAAAGTGAAAAATACGTATTTTCCTAAACTAGTTCTTCCAAATGTCCATGAAGATGTAAAGTGCCAAATAGTGACCTTATACTTATCTAAACTCAACATCTGCTTGTCTATTGTTGATTATTATTATTTTATATTTCTGCCAAGTACATTGTGGCATTTATTCACTTGCTATGGGCCAGAGTTGTCATTTTAAGATCAGTGCTTATTTGGAGATGATATTATATAAGAAAGTTTGAAAGAGAAAATATCTTCTCTTCATTATGACATTGTTATTACTCGTTCATTAATAGTAGGTGCTGGACTGTGATCACCCATGTGGCTATAGGGCGTAGTGTTTTACATGATCTCTGTTTCATGGAAGCCAACACTGAAATATAAGCAGAGGTTTCATAGGTATATACCATGAAAAAGGGAGGAGACAACACCGCTTCTGACCAATCATGTTCAAGATGTTTGGGTATTATTGTTAAACGAGACCAACAGGTAAATGAAATGGGTAACATCCACTTTGATTGGATTTATCTGAATTAGTAAAAAGATTAAAATTTGCACTTGAGGATTTTGATAACAAGCCATACATTGTTCAGTTAAGTTTGTACAACAGTGTATTGATTATTAGATGGTGATGATGTTCCATATATAGAAAATTATAAACTCATACATAACTGTATCTCTTTAGTGTAGTTATAGTCATATGTTGCTGGAAAAAAATTCTATTGCATGACAGAATCAGATAATTGTGCATTAAAATGTCTACATTTAAGACAGTTCACTGGGTCTGACATGTCTGATTTTTGGGCCATGTGGGAGAATATAAATATGAAGATTGATGGAATAAATGCAGAGATGGCCAGAATGGATGAAGAATGTGGACTCTGTTAATCCGGTGTGTTTTTCGTGTCAGCAGATAAAGTCTAGACAATGAATGAATGTAGATTAATGTATCGTGAGAGCTCAGAGTTAATGTAGTCTGACCTTAAATTGCCCTCTGAGATAAATGGCAATGGCATTTTCTGACTCCTGTCTCATAGGGGTGAGGGTGCCTTTTGTCAAAGCTGCATCTCAAAAGTCGTTTGTATTATCACCACTGGCCTGAAAATTGCCTTGTTGTTGTTTTTTTAAAGTACTTTATAAATAATGGTATGTTATGGTATGAAAAATGTCTGAACAGGTATGGCTCAAAATTTGGATTCTAAAATATAAACAATTATGTACCACAGAGGTTATAAAGATGGGAGGCCAGGATTTAGCATTTCCAATAATTTGTTCTGTTAGACCAAATTATTAAAGTGCATGAAGACCAGGCTGTGGCTTTCTTCTCTTATCATAAAGCAGTATTTTTCTTCAAACTGTTTACTATTTAATTGTGTTTAAGCGTGAACAAAATTAGTTGAAAAAGTATGAAAGAAAAACAATGAACACTTAAAACAAACTGAATCCAAATGTACAAAATAGGGAGAAATTAATATAAAAAATCACAAAATAAACTGAAGTGAATAAAAAATTAACAAAACCCAGAAAATGAACAGAATAACACAAGACTAACCACAAGAGTAATCAAAAAACGCATACAATTAACAAACCTATATTTTAAGCTAGAAAAAAAAGGTGAACGCTGACGAAAGGATGAACAAAAATGAAGAAAAACATGAATGAAATAATCAAGGTAATGAGCAAAAATGGACAAAATGATAAATTAAATGGACAAAATAATGAAAAAATAATCTAAAATGAATAAAATAAATAAGAAAATGATCCAAAGTGAGTAAAATAATCAATAAAATTAACCAAATATCCACTAAAATAAAAATGATAAATAAAACAAACAAAATAATGAACAAGATGACTAAAATAATGAAGAAAATAATGTAAAATGAGCAAACTAGGTACAAAAAGGATCAAACATGAACAAAATAATACAAATACCCCCAAAAGTTAGTAAAATTATTGATAAAATGAACAAAATACCCACAAAATGAACCAAATGTTCAAGAAAATAATCAAAAGTGAGCAACATTATCAATAAAATTAAGAAAATATCCACAAAATGAAAACATGATACATAAAATGGACAAATTTAACAAAAGTGAGCAAAATAATTCATAAAATGAACAAAATATTTATAAAGTTAACAGAGTAAAAAAATTAACCAAATTGACTGAACGAACAACAGAATCAGGAAAATAATCAAGTGAGCAAAATGAACAAAATAATGTAAAATAATTTAACAAATATTGATCAAAAATGAATAAACAAATGAGAGACTAACCCTAAGTTTGGGATAGATGCCTAAAACGTCTTAGAAGACTTACATCTGCGAAATAAGCAAAGAATAAACAACAAATATAACAATTAATAATGAAATGGGTAACAACTGCTTATTTTGAACATGTTAAACACAGGTTAACAAAATAAGAGACAAAGGGAGATTAAGAAAATCATCCAGAATATTTCTGGATTTCAAATATTCCTGCTTTATTCAAAAGAAAAGAAAATGGAGCAAACTAAATAACTAATGTGAAACAGTATAAAGAACAAACAGCCACACGGTCATTTTGGATTAAATGAAAGTGTTTCTAATTTGACCATGTTGATCGAGACTTTCATACACTGTGTCATGTCTCTGCACCTGTTAGGACGTCCTTTTCACTGTCCCACTGAGGATCACAGATTCTTTTCTGCTGCTGCTCTTATTGTCCCCTCTCCTCAGATAAGGGCGTCCGCTAAACGGCTAAATTGTGATTATAAAACGCGGGCCTGCCCACATGTTAGCCCGATAGTCGCGGCGTTCTTAAGAAACCAGTGTGGAGAGGCGGACGGGATGAGATTGAAAGAGGCAGCCATTATAATCAGTCATTCAGCCTTTTGGAGGAGACATTGAGCGTTTGTGGTTTGTTCTAAATTTAAAGGGAACCTCTGTGACCTGCTGGCTTTCACATCGGCCTCAAACCGCTCCACTGGGCCTCTCTCTCTCTGTCTCTCAGTCTCTCTCCACCCTCCACCCTTCTACCCTCCTCTTTTTTCCTCCCTTCCCTCAGCTTCGCCAACATCTTATAGTACTTTCAGAAATATGTCATCTTTATCTTAAAACTGGCACATGAATCCTCACGCTGAGGTTTCTGAGGTTTTATTATCCTTAATATTCAGAAGTCAAGTACATTTACTCCATTACATAGGGGAGACCGGGTATAGTTGTAACACTTTTTGCTTCAGCTCCTGCAAATGAGCTTCCATTTTCAAACTTTTATATTAAATACCCAAAATTGTTTGTTATAAATGCCACCAATTCAAAACACCCCAAGTATATCACAGACCTCATGAGTCAATTTCAAATACAACCTAGGCCACTACTGGGTTGGGTTGTAACACAAGCTGGGGACAGTTGAAACAATGAGACAAAATAACAAAAACACTGGCACTACCATAGAATATTGGCACTGCTATCAAATTCAAAATGAGCTAATTTTTTCCATGAAATGGAAAAATGTCTGAGTTTAAACATGTGACATGTACGTAGTTCATATTCTATTGGGAATAAAATACAAATTTATGAGATTTGAAAATCATTGAATTCCATTTTAATTTACATTTTATTTACATCCCAACATTTTTGGAATTGTTTTTAAAAAAAAACCCACCAGGCACGCTGCTTTCAGATTTTCTTTTCCACTGCCAAGGCATGCTGTAAAATTAATGAAATCCAGAAAATACTCTTAGTTTTATGTAAACCGATGGTTGTAACACTTTTAAAATATGTTACAACCCACCCCACCCCTGTCAGCCATTGTTTAGCTAACTGCACTAGCAGACTTGAAATTAGCAGGGGGGATATACATCTCATTTTGCCTGAAGAACTACAATTTAATTTACTGTAAGTCATATGATTTTATCTACAGATATGTAAGTATTAAACAAAGTATAGTGATGGTCTAAAAATACTTTCATACATCAATAAAATCTGACATGTGCCTCTTTCCAGCCTCGACAGCCCCCATGTGAGACAGAAGAGGAAGTGGGTAAACACTGAAATGATCATGTGACTTCTATCTCATCCCTGACTGGTGGAAGTGGAGGTGATACAACGCTCCCCATCTTACATCCATGTCCCTACTTGAGAATTTTCTTGAAGAAACTTTACTTCTGTGAGTAGCAGTTTTGCAGGACACTCTCTCTGAGTTACATTTGTGATGGAAACATGTACTTCTACTCACTTACTCTGGGCTGCAAACCTGAGAAAAATGTACACAGACTTTTTTCTTTGTCCAAATGCAGAATAATAACAGACTGTGCACTGGTATTCTGTCAACCCAAACAGTACAAATCAATACAATGCAACAGTGAACCAAATAATCAACTAAATTAGCAAAATAAACAAAAAACCCAATAAAATAAGCAAAAGTGTACAAACGGATCAAATAGGTTAACAAAATTAATAAAATAACCAAGAGAATCAATCAAATATTCAAATAAATAATAGCACCAAAACTGAGCATAAAGTTAACAAAATAAACCAAAAAAATCAAGTAAATTAATTATTTACCAAATACGATAATTTACAAAAATAATCTAAAAAAATACCAAAAACTTGGAAAATAAAAATAATCAAATATATATAAAGAAAAAAATAAGCAGAAATTTACAAAATAAGTGACAAAATGAGCAAAAAAGGGGGGGAAAAATCAAGAACAATGACCAAAATAATCAAATAAGTTGAAAAAAATTACCAGCAAAATTGAATAAAATTAACAATGTCAGCAATAAATAAAAATGAAACATTAAAATAAAAAACAAATCTTGAAATACAGTGGTGTCCCGGGTAACGAACGCTTCTACCAACGAAAAATTTGGGTAACAAAAAAATTTGTGTCCCAGCTAATGAAAATTTTTTCGGGTTATGAATTTTGTAACCCGCAAAATTTTGGGTTATTAGTTTCAAGATTCGGGTTACGAATCTCTCCACCTAGTGTTTCACCTAATTTTTTTCACTTTTTTCTCCTAAAATACTGTTTCATTTTGTGTTCTTCATCATGGGACCTAAGAAAAATGTCTCATCTTCCTCCGGTAAGTGTCTTTATAAATCAATAAATGTGCATGTACGGGTGTTCAAACATACTTTATAGGGGAGTTGGTTTTACATGTATTCCTATGGAAAAACTCACTTTGACTAATGAATTATTCGCCCAATGAACATGACGCCGGAATGGGTTACATTCGTTACCTGGGGCACCACTGTAAGTCAATCTTAAGCAAAAATGGATTTTGGTTTGGGGGGAGGCGTTGGACAAAAAAATAAACAGAACTGAACAAATCAGCAGCAAAATGGTCAAAATAATCAAGTAATTTAACAAAAATTAACAAAATAAGTAACAATTCAGCAAAAATGAACAAGATAATCAAATGAGTCAAAAAAAATGAACAATATATAATCAAGTAAGTCAACAAAAATGAACAAAATAATCCAGTAAATTAACAAAAATGAACAAAATAATCCAGCAAGTCAAGAAAAATGAACAAAATAATCCAGTAAGTCATCAAAAATTGACAAAATAATGAAATAAGTCAACAAAAATGAACAAAATAATCCAACAGGTCAACAAAAATTAACAACATAATCCAGCAAGTCAACAAAAATGAAGAAAATCCAACAAGTCAACAAAAATGAACAAAATAATCCAGTAAATCAACAAAAATGACAAAATAATCAAATAAGTCGACAAAAATGAACATTATCCAGTAAGTCAACAAAAAATTAGAAAATAATCAAATAAGTCAACAAATATGGACAAAATAATCAAATAAGTCAACAGAAATGAACAAAATAATCAAATAAGTAAAGAAAAATAAACAATATAATCAAGTAAGTCAACAAAAATACACACGTAATCAACAAATCTCACAATAAAAAAATTATATTTCAGTCATATTTTCTTTAACTAAATAGAAACTAAATAATCAAGAAAATGAACAGAAATAAACACAAAATTACAAATATCAAACAAAAATGAAAAAAATAATCAATGAACAAAACTGTGAATATTAATGCAAAGCAGGATTTTATAGATTTACAAACTACTAAACTAAACTACAAACTGTGACATGGACCTGCTCTAGTTGTGAGGACAAATACACATTTTGCTAACGCTGAGGGGCATGAAACCTATACCAGCACTTCTTATGCTGGTTAATTCACGGTTGCAGATGTTGAGGGTGTGGGGCCTCGGGCTGTTCCCAGCATGCACCAGGCACGGGCCATCAGATACACAAACACAGTCCCATTCAGAGGCATCTTCAACCCTTCAGTCCTCATGAGCCATGTGTGTTTGTGCTGCTGGAGGAAAACCATGCATGGATGTGCACACCACTACCAGAACGAGAGGAGCGCTGGGCCGCCACGCCGACCTGCTGTTATTGTGGCTTTTCTGTTGCAGCAACACAGTCGGGAATGTTTCACAGAAGTATGCTTTCCACCGGGCTAATCATATCTCAAGTTGTTACAGCTCTAACAGGAGAGGGGAGCAGGGACGAGGGAGGGGGGCAGGGTGGAGGAATAATGAGAAATAAAAGCATGGAGCATCAGTGTAGAGTTGGGGGGGAGCAGGATTCGTCACCTTCAGTTTTAGTAAAATGTACATTTGCCCCGCGTAGTAGAACAGCTTTGTGTTACGACTAGTTCATAAATCTAGATGTTCTAGGTGTCTATAAGCCCTGATTAACACAAATAATGAGTTTTCTTCAGTATTGGCTTCATTCTCATTTTTTTGTTGTTAATTAATTCACTTATTCTCTTCTTTTTGTTTCATATTTGGTTCATTTGTGTTCATATTGTTGCCTACTTTGCTTTTGTTGTTCATTTTAGGGATCATTTTCTTCCGCTCGTCAAATTTCCTCCATTGTTTCATGCATTTTTGGTCCCTTTTCTTCATTTTCAATTTTTTTTTTTGCCCATTTTGGTCATTTTAGAGATCATTTACTTCAGTTTTTCAGATTTTCTTGGGTATTTCATGCAATGTGTTTTGTATTTGTCTTGTTTTTGTTCACCTTCTCAGTTATTTTTCTATTTTTTGTTGACATGAGGGATCATTTTCTTCAGTTCAGATTTTTTAGAAAATTTCATGCATTTTTTTGTTTTCCTTTCTTCATTTTTAAATATTATTTTTCTTCAGTTTGGGGATAATTTTCTTCAATTTGTTTGATTTTCTTGGTTATTTTACACATTTTTGTTTTACTTCATTTTTGAATTTTTCCCATTTTTTGGATAATTTTTCTTCAGTTTGGGGATAATTTTCTTCAATTTGTTTGATTTTCTTGGTTACTTCATGCAAGCTGATTTCTCTCATTTTTGTTCACCTTGTCAGTTATTTTCCTATTTTAATGTTAGTGATCGTTTTGTTCAGTTTGTCAAAATTTCTCAATTATTTCATACATTTTTTGGTCTTTTTTGTCATTTTTGAAATTATTTTGTTGCCCATTTTTGTTCCTTGTTGGAATGATTTGGTTCCGTTTTCAATATGTCAATTTTTGTTGATTATTTTTATTATTCTTTCTTTTTTCATTTTTCTTTTTTTTCATTTTTGAATTTATTTTGTTGCCCATTTGGATCATTTGTGTCCAGTTTGGCAATATTTTTTTCAATTTGTCACATTTTCTTGATTATTTCATACATTTCTTCATTCATTCATCTTCTGCCCCTTAAACCTCACAACATTGGGCAGGATGCTGGAGCGTATCCCAGCTGTCTTACATCAAAGGCAGCGTACAACCTGGATGAATCACCAGTTCATTACATATAGAGACAGACAACCATTCACACTCACATTCATGCTTATGGCCAATTTAGAGCCCTAGTGCATGTTTATGGTAGTGGGAGGAAGTTGGAGAGAACCCACCCAGAACCCAGAGTATTAATTTGTTGCCCATTTTGCTCATTTTTTTCATTTTTTGGGGTAGTTTGCTTTCTTTTATCAATTTGGATAATTTCCTTTTTATTTTGTCATTCTTTTGTTGTGGCTCTGTCTGTTCATTTATTATTTTGATTCTTTTATTATCATTTACTTGATTTTTTTTTTTTGGTTATTTTTATTAATATTACAGCAATATTTAGTTGTCATCCATATGCAATATTTACATTCAAAGAGTAGGTAAAATACATTAAACGAAGACATCAGTATGTAATATCTACAGTTGCACAATTGCTTTGCTCTTTTTGCTTAAATTTGGCAAATGTTCTTGATTATTTTGTTATTTCTTTAGTGTATTTGATGATGTTCATTTTTGTTAACTTTCTTCACAATTTTGTTCATTATTACATTTTTTTCCTTATTTTGATACTTTTTATATTCATTTCTGATCATTTGTGGATTATTGTATTTAGTTTTGCTTATTTAGTTGCTTATTTTATTCAGCGTTGTTCATTTTCTTGATTATTTTTGTTCCTTTTTTTATTCCATTCATAACCACAGGTGTAGATTTTTCCTCTCTTTGCACATTCCTGTTCATTTTGTTGACTATTTGGTTCTTTTTTTGGTCCCTTTGTAAACAGTAAAGACACAAATGGATGTTTTAACAGTTAACCAGGACACAGAAAGTGAACGGTTCGACGCTGAAAATTTCCGGTAGGATCCAGAGATGTCGACTAAAAAGTGCCTCACAACGTTCAAACGAAGCCAGGAAGTGAACAGAAAGCACATGGGAAGCGTAGACAGGTCGACAGCGGGTTGAGGATGGAAGGAGCAGTAATTAGTTGTGTTTCATAGCGGTGTACGACTCCGGCTCGATGCAGAAATGCTGTGTTGAAGAGCGGCTGAATGTGTCCTCTCTGCCTGCATCTACCGCTCTGCCTTTAAATAATGCAGAGTGATAGATGGTTCGTACATACTGAGGAGGTGTCAGCAGACAGTTATGAGAACGTCAGCACCATTGCACCCATATATATGACACATGCACACACTTCTGTCATCTTTGCTTAGTGCATGGAGCCTCCTTCTGCCACACCGAGGAGATAATTAGATCGCCTTGTATGGTTAACATATAGCTTTAAGACACGATGGAATCAAAAAACTGGTTATGCCATAAGTTAGAAGAATATACACCCTGAAAAACCAGACTCAAAATGCCAAATTAATAAACATTTTCCATAAAAACAAGGCCACTCACTGTATGTGTGCATCATTTGACAGCTGAGTGGAGTTTAATGACTCAAGAGGCAAGCTTGAAATACTAAATTCCTAATATTATTAAAGGTCATATAGTGTCAAAATGCATCTTTATTGCGTTCAGGGGGGTTATATAAACAGTATGGTGTAAAGTAAAAGGTGTGCAAATATCACTCTTGAAAAACTGTCACAACAAATGGGCTCCAGAAAAATAAGCCATTTTGAATTTGTGTAACTTATTTAAATATCTAAATTTGAAGAGCACAGTCAATAGTCCGAAGCCTCTGATGAATGGGGTCGTGGTCAGGCCAGGTTTGGTATCTTGTCAGGGTGACTGCCTGACCTTCGCATGCATTTTTTGCGTACCGTAATATACACTAATCCATACAGAGTTCTGTGTGTCGTTCATTTTAATACTGGTCAGTGTGATGGTATTCTGTCTCTGTCATCATTAAGTAAGACATCCAGGTTCTATATGCCCTCATCCTTACCTGCCTGTCAGTTCTTTGACCCATATGGTACTCCATTTGGCTATGTGAATTAAGAATAAATATAACTGAATGCAGTGACAAATAACTGAGCAACTCAGTTACACACGTAAATTAGATGTTGAATATTTTATCTGTCTTTTTAGCAAAGGATGCAAAATCCTCAGCACTTCCATCAAACAGGTGCTTTTAAATAGCTGAGGTAATGCTGGCATTGGTCAAATGATCAAATACAAGTAAACGTAATTGACACACATTTTATTTATTTATTATTATTTCTTATTATCATTATGATTTATTATTAGATATACTGAAATACAGTGGTGCTGCAGCTAACGAATTTAATCCGTCCCAGCGTCACATTCATTGGGCGAATCATTCATTAGCCGGAGCGAGTTTTGCCATAGGAATACATGTAAAACTAATTAATCCATTCTGGACCCACGAAAACTCCCATATAAAGTATGTATTACACACCCGTAAGTGCACATTTATTGATTTATAAAGACACTTACCGGAGGAGGATGAGACAGAGACGCCATTTTTCTTAGGTCCCATGA
>JAQQAE010004691.1:0-18475 GCA_029823295.1 Pseudamia nigra | reverse complement strand
GATGCAGAGGATAGGGTGAGATGGAGGCAGATGATTCGCTGTGGCGACCCCTGAAGGGAACAGCCGAAAGGAAAAGACTTCAGTTCACTTAATGGATTTAGCTGATGCTCTTTATAAAATGGCACATCAGCTTTCTGCATTGTTTTCTTGTTTTTGATTTGTTTTTTACTGTGAATTGTATCGTGTTTTTTCTTTTCTGTCCCTTCTGTACAGACCTAGAGCTGAGCGAGGCGGTCCAGGCATGTTGGTGTTGACTCCCACCAGAGAATTAGCCCTACAGATTGAAGCTGAATGCAACAAGTACCGCTACAAGGGCTACAAAAGGTTCTGAATTTCTGTATAATGAATAATTGATTACAATGTAGCAACAGCATTACCGCTACAAGGGCTACAGAAGGTTCTGAATTTCTGTATAATGAATAATTAATTACAATGTAGCAACAGCATTACCATGATGGTGTTTCTTTTTCAGTATCTGTATTTATGGCGGTGGTGATCGGAAGAGCCAGATAAGTTTGGTAAAAGTGGGGGTCGACATTGTAATCGCCACACCAGGCCGACTGAATGATCTCCAGATGAATGAGCTCATCAATCTTCACTCCATTACCTACTTGGTCAGCTGTTGTTTTTGTAGGATGGTGGTGTTGGGTTTGCTCTTCATGCTTTTTCCTCGTTTTAGTGTCTGTTGCTGTCATAAGTTATAGTGTTATTTCATTGTATTGGCACAAATTTATTGATTGCTCAGGTCTGTCTTGGATTACTTTTTGTTACATGCAACAGCAGTATATGTCAATAAATCGTTTTTGAATATAGGTCTTGGATGAAGCGGATCGCATGTTGGACATGGGCTTTGAACCTCAGATTATGAAGATTCTCTTGGATATCCGCCCAGACCGGCAAACTGTCATGACAAGGTGAAATCAAGTCGTGCATTTGTCTGCATGCAGTGAGTGTAAATGTTACTGTCAGATAGTACTTCTCTGAGCAAAGGACATTACAGAAGTCTATTATTTTAAAAGCTGGCTCAGGTGGATGATTAAAAATGAACTGTTTTAAGTCTCAACTGTTCTCTACCCATCTGTTGGCTTATTCAGTGCTACCTGGCCCACTGGTGTGAGACGACTGGCCAAATCCTACCTTAAGGATCCCATGATGGTTTACGTAGGGACGCTAGACCTGGCAGTAAGTAGAAATGACCGGTTACTCACTGGTGTGTTGGAAAATGTGTTTTTAAACCATAGTTATTTAGACTCATCTTGCAGTACATTACCAAGACCATCTGACACTGCTTAGAGTATTTTGTCATTACTTCTAGCTGATGTGTACACTTTTCATTTAGGATGAAAAACACATGAAACTAATGTTTTGTGCCAGCATCTGGGATATTTTGTGTGCATGCGTTTTTTTTTTTGGTCTTAGGCAGTTAACACTGTGGAACAGAAAATTCTGATCGTCAGTGAAGAAGAGAAAAAGTCTTATGTGATGGACTTCATCAGAAACATGCAACCTCATGATAAAGTCATCATCTTTGTTGGCAAAAAGCTGCTGTGAGTAAGACGTGGTGTCTTTGCACAGGAGAATTTTGTAAAATAACATTACCCATTATCTACTGTATTAAATTGGATGCAGTAGGGTACATTGAACGTGCTCCACCAACTAGTGTGTGTTTGTTTGTTTGTTTGTCTGTATAACTGGTGCTCAGGGCTGATGACCTGTCAAGTGACATGTGTCTGCACGGTCTGTCAGTTCAGAGTCTCCATGGTGACCGTGAACAGTGTGACCGTGAAGAAGCCCTCAAAGACTTTAAACAGAGTATGTAGCAGGAAAGGAAATGTGGGTTTAAGTTAAAAAAAAAAGTGTTCCTGCACTTTTCAGTAACATACAACTGAAGGGTGCATAAATGTAATTGAATGAGACAACTCGGGTTGGGGGTGGGGTCTGTTTTTTCAGGTCGAGTTCGTATTCTGGTGGCCACAGATCTGGCTTCTCGAGGGCTGGATGTCCATGATGTCACTCATGTTTTCAATTATGACTTCCCTCGTAACATAGAGGAGTATGTTCATCGCATTGGCCGCACTGGTCGAGCAGGGTAATGGTGTCTACAGATTACTTTATTCTGTTTTTCCTTCAGCATGACTGATTTGAAAATTGCTGGCAGTTTACACTACTTTGTGATGGTAAGATGGTTGTGTTCCAGGCGTTCAGGTGCCGCTGTGACGCTGGTAACAAGAGAGAACTGGAGGATGGCCCCTGAGCTGATTCCCATCCTGGAGCGAGGAGGACAGGTTCTGCTGCTCTTTTAATGTTGACATCATTGTCTTTAGGGTTTATTGTGACTTATCCAAGATACAAGCTGCTATATAGTACCGTATTCTTTTTTTTTTTTAAATGTGACTAACTACAGAATGTTGAAGATAAGAGGAGAGATTGGTATGAATATAGCTTCACTTATGAAAAACTGAATTATTCTGGTTATGTAATTATTTAATTCTAATGTTAATTTGATTAAGAATTTCTAAAAGAAACTAATGGGCATTTTGGCTGTTTACAGGAGGTTCCTACAGAGTTGGTGCTGATGGCAGAGAGATATGAGAAGCACAAAAGGGAGAGAGAAGAAACGAGAGACGTCACATCCAGGGGACAGACTGGGATAAGGGGGCCAGGGAGGAGGGATGGTAGGAGAGGAGGCTGGGATTGTGACCAAAGCTGGAGATTCTGATACATCTTTAATGTAAGTCCTATACTGTACATAGGGTTCACTGTATATCAATGATCAGTATTATTAACTGTACATTCACATCACATATTATTGAGCATGGATACATTCCTTTTCAGATACAAAAGTCTTCATAGGGCAGTTTTGGTAGAATTTGAGGTAAAAAAAAAAAAGAACTTCAGTATAAAATACAGTATAGGACATTTGGCATATGTACAAATAAGTTTTAGTTTAAGTGTTTGAGGTATTCTTGTTGACTGATCTAAAGTGACATCAGTTTTTAGAAGCGTACAGAAGCTAAGCATGTACGGCTGTAGATGGCGCTAAAGCTATTTAAAGTAATTAAATAAATTATCAGAAGTTGGTGTATGTTTTCACCTCTCTACCTGGCCATCAGTGTCATCAGTGTTTTATCTATTCCCCCAGACTCTCTTGCACAATGGAGTTGTTCTATTGCTGCCTCATTTACTTTGTGTTATTTTTGTGACTTTTCAAGCCTCCTTTTAAAGTGCTAGTTGGTCTTTAAACGAACATGTGAAAATAACACTGAGGTAGTTCTACACCAGCAAGACTCATGTGCAAGGTTTAGTGTTTTGAAATACTTTTTTTTTTTTTTTTGCTGCCCCTGTTATCATTACGTGTATGGAGTGGTTTCCATGCTGGTACTCCACTGTGTCTCAAATCAGTCAGAAATTACTGAGTGTTTTTATTTCTTTCAACAGGGTGGAACACACAACCTATTTCTTTTCACAATGTATGTAAGTTATAGTTAATTGATTACTTGTGCGAATTGTTAAATCTGTTATTTCAATGCAGTTGCCATTCATTATGCTGTACCTTACTTTTAAAGTGCGCATTTTCGTCACTATTTTTTTTGTTTTGAACTGCATTTTTTGGGCAGAAAATCTGTATTGTTTCATTTTGTGTTGTTTTAGAAACATCCAGTGTGTGTTTGATGCTTATTAAAACAAAGTGCGTAATGCAATAATAATCACATCTGTGTTGTATCATTTCCATAATTTTACACCTGTGAAGTAGACCTGCCTGGAAGCTGCCAACTTTGTTTTACTCTGTCATGGTCCGGCTCAAGACCACGACAAAACAGGAGACATGCAAGTAGGGTAGGCTGCCAAAAGGATTATTTATTTAAACACAAATCAAGACAAACACTAGAATCGATGCGTCAGTGGTGTAATGTGTGGATGGATGTGCTCAAAAGGATAAAGTATTGCGGACGCCAGCCTGCTGCTCCGAGGGCGTCCACCCTCAGAAGGGGTGGAAGGTCAGGAGGAGAGGGAGAGCGGGCGGTAATGTGATGGTACTTTTATAGGACAGCGTGCACCGGGTCCTATAAAGTGCTGCTGATCTGCTGCTCTGCCTGCAAAAATTAGGGGAGACTGGGGCCGGAAGACCCAAAAGGGAGCGGGGGCCGTCACGCTCTGAAATATTTTAAATATAGAAATGGTAAAACACTTCAGTGGTGGTTTTAATTTTAGTCCTCAGAGGCAATAACAGAGGCCTTTTATTGTGACCAGCCTAAGGCACCTAATGCCTAATCAGCATCTTGATTATGCCACACCTGTACTGTGGATGGCTTCTCTCGTCAAAGGAGAAGTGCTCACCAACACGGATTTAGACAAATTTGTGACTATTTGAGAGAAATGGACCTTTTGTGTACATGGAGAGAGTCTCTGATCTTTGAGTTCGCCTCTTGAAAAATGGGAGCAAAAACAAACGTGTTAGGTTTTTGTTCAGTGTATATGCTTGGTGTTTTACACATTTCATGATGATAAAATGATTTGGTAGCAAGAAATCAACATGTCAAAATCCTGCAGGTCTGTTCAAAGCCAGTCACTGATGGGCCTGTTTTATTTCCTTGCATATACGAAAACCCTTTTCACGCTGTTCCTTAACAGAAAGAGCCAGACTTGTGCAGCTCTTCTGGCTGCAGCCAGATAGCAGATTCTGAGTTGGGGTAAAAAGTTTAGTTCCCCATTTTCCAAACAGTTGAGGAGCAAATTTGAGAGGGTCCATTCAGTGTCTGCTGTGGAGCAGCAGACGTGTCACCAGGTGGTCTTTGTGTGGTATGAGCAGAATTTGTCAAATGAAAAGTCTTTGTTCTTCAGCAGACTAAAAAGGTGCTTCAAACACTGATTCTTCAATTTTTCCTTCTCAATATTGAAGAATGACAGGTGCCAAACATCTGCATTTTACGAATAAACGCCGCTTCCATTTTCTCAACATTCTCAAATATTCTCCTGTGAACCCTCCACAGAAGCATCATGACAGCTGTTGGAAATGACTTTAAATAGCATTGAAATAATACTTTTTCTGAACATAGTCTAACTGAAATAAAATTATTTTAAAAACGGGAATAGTAAATAAACTAATGAATAAATGTTGGGAGTATATGAAAGGGACTTGCAATCAACTTTTAGTTTTACTGCCACATTTATGGCTGAATACAACAATAAAAGGTATTTACACAGTATAGGAATGTAACATGGTTTTGTAAATTTATCTAAAATGATTTAATTAGTTCTTCAAAAGTAAAACCAATTAAGCATAGCGTGTGCCTAATTAGTTTTTTTTGAAAATTCAAAAGCATGTTTGCAATGGCTTGAAAGTATTTGAACTTTTTTTTTTTTTTTCAACTTGCCATGGTTAGTTACAATTATATCTTCATCCTTAATTTTTGAGATAAGTGGTAATACTCCTTTTAGATGGGGGTTCTAATTCTTGTAAAAATTAAAAAATATCGTGTAGGTGACAACCAATTTACTTAAACCTTGCTATGGTTCTTGACAACTATCAGATCTCTGTCCTTCACCTTCTGGGACCGGTGGTGCTGTTGCTTCCAACAGGAAATCACTAAAAATGTCTATGTGGCTGCCTTTTTTGGGGATCGAACATTCAGTTCAAGCTAACTTTATTTATAAAGCACTTTAACTTGTGGCCAAAAGTGCAGTACAGAGGACTAAAATACACAACTTTTTGAGTCACTTTATTTTATTGATTTTTGTTAACTTTATTCTTATTTAAATGGTTTTATGTATTAAAATATCAAAAGAAGTTAATCTTGATTGAACATTATTCAATAAATACAATTTGTAACATATCTACCTTTAGCAAGGACTCCACCTTGTTCCAGTGTCCCCCACGCCTCATGTTTCAGAACAAGGTAATATAGCATATATTTGTAGTTCTGCTTCACTTTCCTTCCACCTGGTTCTGGATTTGTTTGTTAGTCTGAGGCAGCCAGCTCGCATGAATCATAAGAGACAGAACGACATCCAGAGAGATGATGGCTGATTTTACACTTGATGTCAGTACGGGGTAACCTTTTTTTTCTGTCTCATCACCTCCACACCTGACAGAACATTAGCAAGGGGAAGTTTGAACACTGGTTTCTCTGCATCAGAGCATCAATACGTTCCTTTCCTGCATAAGTTTATGAAGGAAGCAAAAATATAAGCAAAATGACCAAGAAAATGAAGACAAATGGTCAAAATAATTTTAAAAAATCAGCAAAATGGGATCATAAACTGACTTATCTACATTTTTCATTGTAAATTAATTCATGCATATTTTTATTTATTAAAATTTAAAACATGGATAAGAATGAAGATTCAATTTATTAACTAAATTAATTGAATCTGCAGAATCAAAATATAAAAAAAGCAAACTGAGCAAAAGTGAAATGTTGAATTGTTTTACTACTAAAATACACTGGGGTGTACTCTAATAGTGTTTCTGTTTCCCCTCACTGCGTTTACAGCCTGAAGTTAAGCCCTACTCTTTGTGACCCCAGGTGACCAGGCTGACATGCATGCGGTGCTAAAGTTACTTCAGCTGTAGGAGTACGAGTTGCCATGCAAACAGTATACTATTGGTATTGGTGGTTCTTCAGTATACTGTTAAACCCTTAAATCCTAGACACATGTAAACAACACAGAAATATGGCTCCTACAGTGTAAGAACGGTGACACAAAATAATTTTGAAACCGATTCCAAGTGTCAGAATTTGTTACTGATTGAAATCACAGCTTTAGACACTACCATCAGGTGGTTTATCCACCTGGAAAACTCTTAAAGCTTTTTATCACTTCTTCTGTAAACTTGATCAGTATTTTACTCACACATAAAGGTTTTGACTGGCTGAAACTTTTTAAAAGGACTTTTTCCACTTTGTAATGTCACTATAAAAGATTCCATTGTCTTCAAATAGTTGAATGTACAATGGCTCAACGGGGAAATGCAGCCTGATGTCACATTGATCAGGATGTGAAATCTGTGCAAACAAAAACATCATCGTAGTTTAACACACACTACTTAGAAATTGTCTTTTTTCCTATTTATCTTAGATTCTCACTAACCTCAATGAAACTACAGGAAGTTCATTTTAACATGTGATGGAAGTCTGAGGAAAATTACCTGTAGGTATTCATAGTAACTTCCAGTGTATCGTGGTTCTTGTACTTCCTAAAGCAGTCAGTATTGCTTTTCAATAATCCACAATCTTTTTTGTATGATGTGTATGACTGCTCTAATTATTGCATGATGATGCAGTAAGACAAATGAACATATTGTGTCAAATACTGAAAGCATTCCTCATAAATGGATGTGAACACACCCTTTACCCTACAGCAGCAACATTTAGCTTAAGTGAACTGAAATATTAAGATACTTTTTTTATATATTAATTTTCTTACAAATCAGCTTATAAACAATCTTTATAGGCTCACAAATCCTAAAAACAATAGCCATTCTTTGCTAAACAACTCCATCTTGTGGCTAAAACTATGAATTGTAATGTTTAGATTAAATGTTCCAATTTGTCAACTGCGTTTGACAGGATGCAATCTACACATCCACACATAATTTTTAACACCTAAAACTAAATAACACACAAGGAGACAAGTTGGTTGTAACATGTTTAATGTTGCAAAGCGGCTCATGCCATTTTATAATAAGGTGCAGTAGCTTATGCCAATTTTATATGTCTAAAGTGAAAGTGCAAATGTAGCAAAATGCCAATCAAAGTGCTTCAAGAATGACTACATAGTATAGAGCCTTGAAAGGACTAATTTGGATAATTACTTTTTAAATGCTTGTTAAAGCTTACACACGACAAATCACTAAGTACTACCCATCTAGTACTAAGAAGAACATGGTTGTAATTATTGCCATGGGCTCCTATCGAGCACCAGGTAGCTGCAACAAAACACTGAAAGCAAGACAACATGTAGCTTGTAAAGAGCAGTAACTTCACTCAGCGCTAAAGAGGTGGTAAATTACTGTACTTCTTAATATTCAGTATCACAGAAAGGTATTGCAATGAATCAAATTAAGAATACACCTTTAAAACTACTGTTTACATTGTACGCAATGGTAGTCTAACCACTGAAATGGAGTCAGAGATGCCACATCCGGGATTTTAAGTGTTGTTCTTTCCTTCGAATGGTTTTGCGATGCATTGTGATGATTAACCAGTCTTTGATTATTAGGTTAAAGCAGCCAATTGTTGGATGGAGGTGGATAACTGGTGTCCTGCCCTGGGAGACCATAGGGTCGGCAGAGTAGCACAACATTCATTTGTTCCTCTGGGCCTTCTGGGCAGACTTGGTAATTTTACCAGTAGTGGGTACCTTTTTATCCACACCCTTTATCACACCGACTGCTACAGTCTGACGCATGTCTCGCACTGCAAAACGACCTGCAGAGAAGTAAAGAAAGACATCACATAATGGTGAAGTAGGAATGAAAGTGTCCCAAAGCTATTACACTTTCTAAAAGTCACCCCGTTTTACCATACTTACCCAGTGGAGGATACTCGGAGAAGCTCTCAACACACATGGGCTTGCCTGGAATCATATCCACAATGGCAGCATCTCCAGATTTGAGGGATTTGGGGTTGTCTTCCAGCTTCTTTCCAGACCGACGGTCAATCTTCTCCTTAAGCTCTGCAAACTTGCAGGCGATATGAGCAGTGTGGCAGTCCAGCACAGGAGCATAACCAGCACTGATCTGGCCTGGGTGATTAAGGATGATCACCTACAAAGCAAACAGTCAGTATAGAGGCTCTATTAATAGAAAGATTACTTCCTGTCAAAGAAGACTACTGTAGTTATGCCAATGGAAGCTTATTTGACAGGTACAACAATCATTGGCTTACTAAATGAAGTCTTTCCTCTGTGCCAAACTGAACACATTTATATTATTTACGATTAAAAAGCTACATGACAGTTAAATAACATTGATAAGATTTAAACATGTTTCTTCTTGGCTTAAAAATAAGTGTGCTGACACAAGATAGACTTGATGAAAGTGTTTACTCATGCTGATGATTCATTTCTATAATTAGCTCCTTTTTAATGCCTACCTGAGCAGTGAAGTTGGCAGCTTCCTGTGGTGGGTCGTTCTTGCTGTCGCCAGCTACATTACCACGGCGAATGTCTTTCACAGACACATTCTTGACATTAAAGCCCACGTTGTCACCAGGAAGGGCCTCAGTCAGCGCCTCATGGTGCATCTCAACAGACTTCACCTCAGTCGTCACGTTGACAGGGGCAAAGGTAACAACCATACCAGGCTTTAGGATTCCTGTTTCTACACGCCCTACAGGTACGGTTCCAATGCCTGGAAAGAGGACATCATCAAAGAGAGAAATTACAGTGACTCTTCAATTTTATGAAAACTGCATATAACTCTTGTTTTCCTACTCAAGAGATTTACTAGCCTCCTATTTTGTAGACATCCTGCAGAGGAAGGCGCAGAGGTTTGTCTGTAGGACGGGTTGGTGGCTGGATGGCATCCAGAGCCTCCAGCAGCGTCGTCCCTGATGCACTGCCTTCCTTTCTATTGATCTTCCAACCCTTGAACCATGTCATCTAAAACAGAAGCAAGCATTACGCATATTGTAGATTTACTGCCCTCACAATTCCCTTTGACCTTGCGTTTTCCATATTCTCATGAGCCATACAATTCAGTAGTCAAATTCAAGGCTATATGCACCTTATTTATGCATATGGAATTTGCATTCCTACATATCCTTTGTTCTACTTACATTGGGGCTGGGTTCAAGCATGTTATCTCCATTCCAGCCTGAAATGGGTACAAAGGCAACAGTGTCTGGATTGTACCCAATCTTTTTGATGTAGGTGCTCACTTCCTTCACAATTTCTTCGTAGCGTTTGTGACTGTAGTTGGGCTCGGTGGAATCCATCTTATTAATGCCCACAATGAGCTGCTTTACTCCAAGAGTATAGGCCAGGAGGGCGTGCTCTCGAGTTTGTCCATTCTTGGAGATACCTGCCTCAAACTCTCCCACACCTGCTGCCACAATCAGCACAGCACAGTCTGCCTAAAGGTACAGTAGAGAAGCAAAATCAACTCTGCACTAGATTCATTAAAAAAAGTATTTTAAAATTGCAATAGAACAACTTGATCATATTAAACAGTGCAACACAAATTTGAGCAGCAGCTCATTTATGACATCCTGGACAAAGGCAACAGTGTCCACATGCAGGAAGTGTATGGTGTATCATTCACACAAATCTGCTGAGGGTCCTCAGGTTACAGACCTGGGAGGTCCCTGTGATCATGTTCTTGATAAAGTCCCTGTGACCTGGGGCATCGATGATGGTCACATAGTATTTACTGGTTTCAAACTTCCACAGAGAGATGTCGATGGTGATGCCACGCTCCCTTTCTGCCTTCAACTTGTCCAGCACCCAAGCGTACTTGAATGATCCTTTTCCCATCTAAGGAATAAGCACATAGATGTGTCATAACTGTGTTGTGTTCATTTTTTTATTCGCTAAAATCACTAAAATTCGCTAAGATACTACAGTTTCTTATGCTTGTTCATTACTTTTTAAATAACCTCAGACAGTGGCTCTTTTTTCCAAGAACTTTTTCCATTTTCCTCTCACTTACTTCTGCAGCTTCCTTTTCAAACTTCTCGATGGTCCTTTTGTCAATGCCCCCACACTTATAGATGAGGTGTCCTGTCGTGGTGGACTTTCCAGAGTCCACATGGCCGATCACGACAATGTTGATGTGGAGTTTCTCCTTTCCCATGGTGACTGTCACTGGCTGAAGTCACAAGATGCTCTGTTAAAACCAGGGTTGGGTTACAGTCAGTATGGTACACAGATGGCTCACGCCACAAGTAAAAGGATCCTGTCATGCACTGGTTAGCATGATTGACAAGATACCGTTAGACTCCATGGCAACACCTAAGACAATAAAAAACAAAGTACCTATAGAATTGTATACAGGTGACATGGCTCTTTGATAAAATTGGCATTCCATCCAGAGTGACAGGTGCAGATACATTTCAAAGGACGTGTAAGTGAGGTACAAGGCTGAAAATTACCAGCCAGCTGGCTTTTGTTTCTGTTGTAATAGGCATAAAATTAAGACTAAAGAAAATATTCCATCTGCCTCAGAAGATTAGGATTTATCAATGGCCACTGAACTGCGCCAAACACAAGCCCCTCTGCCCCTCCTACTCCATTTCTCATCCATCCACACCCCTGCTCCTCTTTCACATGCTGCTCCCCTGTCTCACACACATGAACACAACAAACCTCACATGTTTTTTTTTTTTTTACAGCACTGTTCCTCTGTTTTAATTGCCACAGACATAGATGTGCTTCATTCCGAAACAGAATCCACCATTTTGTCAGGATCTCAGCATTTGATAGTGAAGCAGCCATTTCTCAGACTCCGCAGTGCTTTGCACACAGGTGAACGCAGCGCACGCAGTTTTACATGTGCTGTAAACACCGAGGCGGTGTCAGGGCGATGACAGCGAGTCTGGCAAATATTTCCACATTAATCAGTTTACTTGTGAAGACTGGTGAGTGAGGGGTTCCTAAATGTCTGGTGGCATCTTGCTGACGCCTGATACAAAGGCCAGCACCTAAATCCAAGTGTAACATGAATCCCCACATGATCTTGGCCGGACTTGTTCAGGTGTTCAGTGCCACAGCAGAAACCATTTGCACACGCATATTCAATCACCTCCTCATGTTTAACGCCGTGACACGCTGCCGCAGTGCGCTTCAAACGTACAGAAGGTCATGAATACGGGAGGAAACGTGTTAAACGGGCCAAAACCCGTGCGTTCAACGTAAAGTCTGCATGATTTACCGAAAATGTCAACGTCTCCGCCATGTTCTATCATCTGCCCGCTTACTGACGCCTGTGTGCGTATTAGCCACCAGCCGCTTGTCCTCCTTTCTGCATCAACAATATTCCCAACACGCCGCATGGCAACAGCCGCAACCGGGGACGCAAATGAATCCGCTTCATAGCATTTCAAACCGAATACGTGTCCTGTATGTATTGCATTAGGCTACCGTGTCGTACCTGGGATGTGGCCGGTGTCAGGTTGGCTGCAGGACCGGAGAGGCTGAGGAGAGACGCTGATCCGGTTATAGCGCACAGGACGGGTTGGGGGGAGGGGGGGGGGTGGTATTGCGTAATTGCGCGCACCCGCAGCTCCACAGCATCACAACGACGGAACAGCACAAGTTGCCGTAAACGAGTTTATATGCGGTCTCTGTGAGCAACGAGGCGGCAAAAACGTCTAGATTTTTCTCGTTATTCCTCTAAAAGGGAGCGTCCGGTGACTGACCCAGCGGGAGTTTTCATGTCCCGTGTTAATGTGGTCGTTTTTCTGTTATTACTTCACGAACTGTAGGCGACAAACTGGCGTGTAATTAAGATGATCGTAAACTGAGACGCCAAACGATTGAAGGAGTAAAGTGTGGAATAATATTTGATATATTTATAAGTGTGGTGCGGAGCAGATGAAGTGAATAGTGTCCGGAAGGACCCGGCGGAGCGGTCACCTCTCCACGCGCGCGCTAGTTGGATTAAAATGAACCTTGATGCCATTAACTACTTAATAGTGTGTGTGTGTGTGTGTGTGTGTGTGTGCGTCTGTCACCACACACTGCTGCAGAGACACACAACGGCAAGAAAACTGCCAGACATTTATAACCCCAGCCCTCAAAAAAGTCACTTAATTATTAATTGTCTAGATCACTGCTTTGTTCATTTTTTTAATCTTCTTGATTAGTCTGTTCATTTCAGGGATTGTTTTGTCCCTGATTTGTTCACTTTGGTTGATTTTAACTGCTTAAGGTGTTCATTTCTTTAATTATTTTGATTTGATCATTTTTATATTGTTTTATTTCTGTTTGCAGCTCTTAAAACAAAAAACCTATGTCCTTGGTTCTTGGCGGTGGTGGGTATGGTACAGTACTCAAGTAAAACTATTGTTACTTTATAATTATAGTAACTCAAATAGAAGTACAAGTACTCAGACAGTACTTGAGTAAGAGTATCTCATAAAAAATACTCAAGTGGTGAGTAACTTCATAATGTTGGATTTGTTACATTGTAATATACTATGTTCAAATATTTTGTTCATTTTGGTTGATAATTTTATTGCTGATTGTGTTGACTTTTGTTCAGTTCTGTGACTTATTTGATCATTTAATATTTACCAATGTCGTTGCTCAGTTTGTTCACTTTATTTGCTTGCATATTGTTTATTGTTCAGTTTTTTTTTATGATGATTTTTGCACATTTTGTTGGTTATTTTGTGGATTTTTTGTTTATTATATTAATTTCATTCATTTATTTGTTTTCATTTCTGCTAATTTTGTTCATTATTTGTGATTTTTTAATCTTTTGATCAATATGTTGCTTAGTTTTTTTGTTTTGATAATTCACTTGACTTTTAGTTATTTTTTAAATATATTTGATTATTTTGTAACTTCCTTCATCCTAAGTTGAGGTTGAGCAAAATGTAATTGAGTAAAAGCACATTTTTTCATCACATACATTACTGAGTAAGAGTAGATGGACAGACCGACAGACAGATGGATACTTACTGGGAAGGTAGGAAGTATTCTGCAAAACAGCTCCTCAGAAGTACATTAAATAGGGAAAAACTACAAGTACATGTGAAGGAGTAAATGTACTTGAGTACTACCCATGTCTGGTTATAGGAAAGTTAATATAGTGACTAGAATATACTGAAATATATAATTGAACATACTTAATAATTCATCACACCCACTTTGTTTTGACCATGCATCCAGTCTTTTTCCATAAGATAACTTATGTTTAGGTTCAGAAATAGACTTGGATTGTGAAGAAATCAGGACTGAGAATGAAAGGTAGTTGAAATGTAACTTGTTGTATTTTCAGGGTGTGAGATCTGATTTCCATTATATTCTATATAGTGTTGGTTTTTATTACAGTAAACTGTTTGCGTCTGTGGCATATCAAATAATTTTATTATAAAGGCAACAAAATGGAGGAGGTTGTAACGAATGTATTCAAATATCAAACGTGGTCTTTTATTTATGGACAGGGTTGTTTTAATTTGGAGAATATCAGCAGCAAATTGGTTTCAACTGACCAACATCACTTTTAAGCAGGCAAAGACTTAGTTGGAACAACATAAATAAGATTATGTTTACTTAGAACGAGGGACATGACAGCAACTGTACATAATGATGAATTCATATCATGACATGGCTTAAATCACTGTGAATGACAACGTATTTACTGAACATTGATTGGATTTATTTTTCAGGAATGTTCCTGGGATTAAATTTGACATTGAGTATTATTTACACAGAGTTTAGTACAGATTATACAACACACAAGTTTCCCTTTTCAATAATGTGAAAGTATTCAAGTAGTAACTAATTCAATCTATGAACAATATGCATGCTGGTTAATTTTTATTAACCGGCTTTAAAGTAATGTAGTAAGGCACAAGTGTAACATGTCAAACTAAGATGATGGAATTTCTTGTTGCCAGAAATTAGTCAATATATAATGTTTACCTTGTGGCTTGTGTTTTTCTTTCTGTTTATGAACATTAAGTATGAATACATGTGCTACATATGATGTTTGGGAGAGTAACTACTGGATTAAAAAGGCTCAAACCGGTACTAAAAGTCATACTGAAACTTAGCCTTTGACCATGCTGACTCTACAATTGTATATAATAAGGCTGATATTTTAAAGGTACATTACTCTGGTAGATCATTAAATCAGCAAAAAGGAAATGCTATTTTCAATCTTTAAGATACCTGAGAACTGACGAATGCAAATCCTGTTAAAAAAGTGTGTCCACCAGGGACGTCTTCCAAGCTGAATTCTTTTTTTTTCCTTCATTCCCTTAGTTTCTACTTAGTGTTTTACATTGGTGACATGGAATGACCTGTGTTTTCTATATGCATTTAGATCACCTACCTGATAGAAAGAGATGAACACAACAAGAAAAGACTATACATTTAAAAACTGGAGGAAAACACATGTAACAAGTAACTGAACATAAAGAACCCCTCAGTACATTAAAAACAAAACCATTAAATTCTTATTAAGAAGCTTCCTTTAAGGCATTTTCCCAAGCAAGTGTTTGTGCGCATGGCAGCTTAAAGCATTCACACAAACCTGTGTCTAGTTTGAGCTAATATGTTATTTAGCCCATTTTTAAAATACTCCAATAACCTGTTGGCTCCTACACAGTGTTGCACTGTAGTTTGATTTTCTTCATCCAAGACCTTACAGATACAAGTTGATGGATATGTGTAACCTGCTGGTATGGCACTGAAACTCAAGAATGTTCCAGTTACTGAAAAGAAAATCTACTTCTGTGGAGATTAAATAGTTAAACCTGTGAGTCTAGTAGACTGACTAACAGAAAAACCATCATTTTTGTAGGGGAGAACGGCCATCGTTGTAACACTTTGCTTCAGCCCCTGTGACTCACTTTTGAGTTACAGCCCTCAAACCTTTAAATGAAATACTAACAGTTATTTACCACAAATGGCACCCTCAAAGAATATCACAGACCTTGTGTGTTAATGTTAAGTACATGGTGTTCCTTTGTTACAACCTACCCCACTACCAGGTTGGGTTGGAACACATGCTGAGGACAGTTGTAAAAATTAAACAAAAGAAGCAAAAACAGAGGCCACATCATAGAATATTATTGCTGACATCAAAATGAGTTCAAATTTTCCATAAAATGTTTTGTTTCAGTTGTAACGTGATGTGTTGTTTATGTTTTACTGGGATTAAAATATGGGTTTGTGAGAAATGCAAACCATTGTATTCTGTTTTTATTTACATCCCAACTTTTTTTGGAATTTAGCACGCATGCCTCTCTCTCTCTTTCTTTCTTTTACAATGCCCAGACATGCTGTAAAATTTATAAAATCAAGAAATCATTCTTAGGGTGCTTTCACACCTATGGCATTTGGTCCGCTTCAAGTGGACCAGAGTCTGCAACACCTGCAAGTTTGGTTCGTTTGGGCTGGTGTGAAAGTGGACCAGTTTGATTTGGTCCAGACTAAAGAACCGTACCGGTCTCGGTACGGTTCGGTACGCCTCCATCCGAACTCCGGTGCGGTTTGCTGATGGTGACAACGCTGACCGGAACCGGTTCGGTCCAGCTCTCTGTAATGTAGCACTTTTTGGTCTACGAAGGCTTCCGTAGCAAGCTGTAACGTACATTTCAAGAAGCTAGTAAACTTCTCTACGTCAGTCTTGTCCGTGTCAAAAAGAAGCGCACAGTGTTTTTGACCCGAATACAATTTCCATGCTGGATCAACAGCAGTATTTGTGCATTTTACACAAACAAATGATGATAATAATAAATCGCCACAAAAACCTGTTCAGTCAGACTGATGTAGAAGTAACTTTAAGGTGTAATACCCACGCTTCGCCACTGGGGAACCCTTCATTTGGCCCCAAGAAGCCTTTTTCCCCATAGAGATACATTGGACTTATATCTGAAAATACTAAGTGAATACATTTTTGTCATGAGTCACTATGGCCTCAAATGTTTTACAGTATTTGGACCCTATAATAAGTGATATGGTGGTCCATTTTTAACTTTTTTCTCTGTTATTCAGATATTACTGCAAATAATCCAACAAATCACTTCCATACTGGGGTTTGATTGACATGTTAACAACTCGCTGGTGAAGTGGGACAGATTCAGACCTTCGTATCTTCTATTTATTCAACATGGACATAGTTTTACCTGAGATACACTCGACTGCAGCTGTGGGTAAGTGTTTACACTAACAACACTGTAATATGACTTTGACACTGTATGGTGAAGTTTTACCACTTCAGTAAGCTAGCAGCTAATATTAGCTTTCCATGAGTCCCCTGGTATGAAAGCTCAGTTAGCCCCACTGCCATTCATCCAAATATACAGTACAGACCAAAAGTTTGGACACACCTTCTCATTCAATGTGTTTCCTTCATTTTCATGACTACAGTGGTCCCTCGTTTATCGCGGGGGTTGTGTTCTAAAAATAATCCGCGATAGGCGAAATCCGCAAAGTAGATTTCTATGAAAAACCCGCTCCGGCCAATGCACGATTCGCTCAACAAATGTGGCGCTGAAACAGATTGAATTCGTTAGCCGGGGCACCACCGTATTTGTTTTAAGACTTTAAAAGCCCTCAGCACACACTTAATACACTATTCTCAGACAGGCATTAACATTTTCTCACATTTCTCTCTTATTTAAACACTCAAAACCTTCATAGATTTTAATGATCAACCTACGAAGCTGGACACATAAGAAATTAATTGTGACTTACACATCACAGTTCCTCTGACCGTGCCTTTTTGTCCTGGCACCACTGTGCTGTAGCATCTTTTTCAAATGAAGGCCTTCGTCGACATTGTGAGTTTTTGTCGGTGAGAAAATTTGCAAACATACAGCACTTCAGAGTCACACTGCTAGTGATCGAACGTTTGTGTAAGTTTGGTGAGCTGAACGCATTCTGTACTGTACAGTAACAGGAAACGCAGCATGGACATCGATTGACAATGGCCTTAGCAAATCAGAATGTAGAACACAATGTGTGGGTTCTCCCTTAGCCAATCAGGACACAGAACACAATGCACGTTCAAATGCTGTAAAAAAAAAAAAAAAAACATGAAAATTGCACTAAAAAATCTGCGAAACAGTGAGACCGCAACAGGTGAACTGCGATACTGCGAAGGACCACTGTATTTACATTGTAGATTCTCACTGAAGGCATCAAAACTATGAATGAACACATATGAAGTTAAGTGCTTTAAAAAAGTGTGAAATAACTCTTAATATATCTTATATTTTAGAATCCTCAAAGTAGCCACCCTTTGCTTTTTTGATAGCACTGCAAACCCTTGCTGTTCTCTCAAGGAGCTTCATGAAGTTGTCACCTGAAATGGTTTTCGCTTCACAGGTGTGTCTTGTCAGGGTTAATTAGTGGAATTTCTTGCATTATTAACCCTTTTCCACCGAGTGTGTTGGCGCCGACACATCTGTGTGTCGAATGTTCGGCGGGGCGGGGATGGTACGGCTGGCGGGCTCACGCTTCTGGCGTCAGGCGCCTGGCCGCCCGGCAGTCCCGCTCTGGGGACTGTGTTGAGTGTGGAGTTTGACTGGGGCGGGACACATGTCGGTCGGTGGCACGGGGGTCCTGGGGCGAGCTCAGGGAGGACAGAAACCTCCCTCGATGGCCTGGCTATCATGGTCTGTATCCACACTGAAAATCAAGATCAAGAAAGCTTTTGCCCCTCTGCTCCGCTCGAACATTCTGTCCTCCCTGAGTTCGCCTTGGGACGACTATGCTGCCGTTTGGCGTGTGTCCCGCCCGAGTCGGACTCCACCGCTGGTCACTGTCTCTGGAGCGGGTCGCTGGCAGTCAG
>JAQQAE010004690.1:0-18476 GCA_029823295.1 Pseudamia nigra | reverse complement strand
TTCCTCATACAATACCACAGTTCCTCTCTCAGCACCCTGTCATATGCTTTCTCTAGATCCACAAAGGCACAATGCAGTGACCTCTGACCTTCTCTGTACTTCTCTATTAACATCCTCAAAGCAAACACTGCATCTGTGCTGCTCTTTCTTGGCATAAAACCAAACTGTTGTTCACAAATGCTGACTTCTGCCCTTAGTCCAGCTTCCACTATTCTTTCCCATAAATTCATCAACTTTATCCCTCTGTAGTTGCCACAACTCTGCTTTTTTACTCTTAGTTCATCGTTTTCATCAGTAACTCATGAAAATTATTTGTTTCAAAATGTGTAAAGACTATAGACTGTATATACACAACTGGACAAAGTGACCGTGACGTCACCCGTTGGTTTCTGAAGGGTCATTTTGAGGCCAATTGACTTGTCACATCCTGGATGGCATGTTGGAGCCAAAAACAGGATGTAGCCATATTTGGACGAACGGCAGCAGGGCTTACGAAGCGTTCATGCCAAGGGACTCATGGGAGAGCTATTAGCTGCCATCTTACTGTTGCAGTAAAACATCACCACGCAGAGCCAAACAAAGTTATATCACAGTGTTGTTAGTGTAAACACTTACATTCGACTGTAACTGTGGGTGTCTGATGTATAACGATGAACATATTGAATAAATACATGATACGAAGCTCTGAATTGGTCCGACTTTGCTATAGTGAGCTGCTGCTACAGCGACATGTCAATCAAACCCCAACACAGCAGCCATTTCTTGGACTGTTTGCCATAATAGCTTAATAACAAAGCAAAAAGTTAAAGATGGATCACCATGTCACTTATTAAAAGGGTCCAAATAAACCGTTTGAGACCATGATGACCCATGAAAAAAAATTTGCTTCGAAGTCTAATGTATCTCTTTGAGAAAAAGCTTCTTGGAGCTGGACGATCGATTCCCCAGCGGCCAAGCGGTGGGATTACAACTTCAAGTTACTTCCGCATTGGCCTCACTGAACAGCTCCGGTCGTTGCCCCTTGAGCAAGACTTATACTTTTACATTTATATCGACTTTGAAGCAGTAAATACTAAAGAAGTTGGCAGTGACGTGGGTCAAATGTAACATTTCATTACTTTTTCCTTGATATGCGTTAATTGCATTAATGCATTAAAATTTTTAATCTAATTAATCATGCATGTGGATTAATCCGGGTTAACGAGTTAATTTTGGACAGCCCTAGTTTTAACTTAACATAAAACACAAAATCATTATAGGTTCTACCATACCGCAAGGTTTTATCTTGCAATATTGTGGATCTGGTGATCCAGAATGGCTCCGGTACGGGGAACAGAGCTGCCTCGGTGGAGGTCTGTCCATCAAACCCTGGTTCCTCTTCCTCTGTCGTTCCTCTCAGACACTTCATACCAATGAGTTCATGGCTCAGGTCTTGTGAAAAGCTAAAACCAACACAGCAGCAGATCAGTGCTGCCGTTTGCTTCGACACCGTTCACTCACTCAGACTCTTCACATTCATGTCTTTTACATTTTCCATCTTGATGTGATTTTTCTCTTGTTGCATCTTTTATGTCATTTTTGTGACGTTTACACTGTTTTGCATCTTTTATGATTCTTTGGCTTGCTCTCGGTGGTTCTAGAGATAATTGCTGATTATGATTGGCGCTATACAAATAAAAATTGAATTGCATCTTTTGTCATTGTCATGTTCTACATGGATTTTTGCATCTTCGGCATCTCTTTGCCTCTTTTCCATTCATACATTTCATGTCATTTTTGCAGGTTTTACATTGTATTGCATGTTTTGTGTTTTTTGCATCTTTTACAATGTTTTGCATCCGTTATGTTTAAACACCTCCATGTTATATTTGTCCTTGTGCAGCTTTTGTTTTTTGCATCTTTTGTTATTTCTGTCTTGTTGGATCTTTGTCATTTTTCAACTTTTACTTCTTTGTCTTTTATGTCTGTTTACTTTTTTTTTTATTTTTTGTCATGTGTTGGTCTGTTACATGTTATTTAAGCCACAAATAGCCATCTCACTTCTTAGGCTTTCATTTAAGACCAAACAACGAATCAAACACTGATTGACATTTCGATACGGATATTGATACAGGTTGATATGACACTTTTACCATGAGAACATTTTTGTTCCTGTTGCCCAATTTTCCCACTATTTTCTTTGCTTGTTTTCTAATCAGGACCAGATGGTTAAAGTGAAAGATCAAATATTCATCCTCGTTGCAGCCTCATGTTGACCTCAGAGGAAATAAGTGAAATTTTATCCTGAAAACATTCATCGTGTTCTAACTGAAACACATCGCAGATGGAGGAAGAATGAAGAATCCGTCCACATGGGTGGTCCAATGTTTCTGGTGTCAGTTCGAATTTTAAAAGATAAAACCTTCAAATAACAGAAGATTTTTTAAAGACTCGAAAGGGAAATTACAACAAGTGTAAAGACAACGACTATTTGATGAATCAGCTGACTATTTTAGTACTCGGTTTGGGTAAAATGTCAAGTTATATCTTCGTCTTCCACTCATTTAACCTAATATTTCCTTTTTTTTTCCCCCCCGAATCATAATGAAGAAGTGGAGAGACACCCACTGCATAAGGCATGTGGTGATTAACCATAGTGAGGATATCATCTTGAGTTTTGACACAAATCAAGTGTGTTTCATCTTTTACACCATATTTTGTCTTTGCACATCATGATCATCATGTTTTGGCTTCCACGTTATTTTTTGTCGTTTCGTTTGGCTGCATCTTTTACCGGTTTTTTGTCTCAATTTTCTTTTTTTGAAATTGTTTTGCACCTTTCATTTTTTTTGTCCTTTTATGCCTTACATATAATTTTTGCTTTTTTGTGTCTTATGTTGCTTATATCCTTCTTGCAAATTTTACATCATTTTGCTTCTATTCCATCTTTTTGCATCTTTTACATTGTTTCCATTTTTGTGCGTCTTTCTCATCTTTGTCACGTCTTACATTATTTTTATTTTGTTGCATCTTTTACCAATAAATTAAAACCACAAATAAATGCCTGCTTTCCTCAACGTCCACTTGGTACCAAAAATCATGTCATGCAGAAGAGCATCAATGGACCGATGACATGTCAAACCTTGAAGTAGTTGGACATCAGCTGCAGAAGATCACACATGGTGACACTCCTATCAGTCCATCCCTTTATGACCACATTGTACAATCTTGTGGTAACTCGGAGGTTCAACACAGTACTAACAGGATGTACTGTACCTAATAAAAGTGGCCAGCGCATGCTTTGACAAAGTTTTAAAGAGTGATGTTTGATGATGGTGATCTCATCATGTTAAACAGTTTTCATTTGTCTCTATAATGATATGAACTCACATCGTTTTGTGGTTTTTACATAATTCCCATCTCCAATCTGAAACCTTATTTCATACCTAAAGTTAAACAAACTCTTCTTTTCAATCTCTTTAAATCTTTCACTTTTTTTTACATCTTTTATGTCTTCTTGTGTCTTTAGCTTGTTGCATCTTTTTGTACCTCTTACATCGTTTTAGTCTCTTGTTGGATAACAACATCTTTTACATCATTTCTGTCATTTTACATGTTTTATGTAATTTTGCATATTTTAAATATTTTGATGTTTTTTGCATCTTGTACAATGTTTTATTTTTTGCATTTTTAAGCACATTTTTGCATACATTTGCAACTTTTATGTCATCTTGGGTCTTCATACGTCTTATGTATGTTTTAAGCTATTTGGAAGCTTTTATGCATTTAGCATCTTTGTTGTTTTTTTGTTTATTTTGCAATTCTATAAAACATTTTCTTTGTCATTTTGATTTTGTTGCATCATTTCCACCTCTTATGTGTTTTTACATCTTTTGTGTCTTTTTGCATCTTTAAAGTCATTTTTGTTCTCTTGTGTCTTTTTGCACATTTCCCCCACAGTTTTACACCTTTTTTGTGCCATTTTCATCAAGTTTCATCTTTTAACTATTCATATCAATCCACAAATGACTGGATTGTGGTTTCTTTAACTCATCCAAGACCATAAATCAATCTTTAAACTTGAATAAACCAATGTATCTGAGACTTACTGTGGTAACATCAATTCATATGAGCATGCACTTCTAATCTGGCATCTTTTTTTTTTTAAATCCATATCTGGTCTTCATCTCCAAATCGTTTCCACTCTTGTCTTCTTTTCACTCATCTCAGTAAAGCCTCTGCATTGTTTTCTTACCTGATGTAGCGGAGGTTATAGCGGTTCTAGTGGAGAGTGAGGAGCTGCTTTTTAAATTATCCACACGCATACAGTTCAACTTTGTCCAAAAACACGCAGAAACCTGAATGGATGACCCGCTCCGTGCGTCAAATTGCGCACATAAACAGTCCACTTTGCGGCTCCTGTGCACTGAGCTGCCAATTACTCGAGCAGCGGTATTGTCTGTAAATTGCCAGCTGTACAGACTCAGTGATGATGAGGAGGAGGAAGAGGAGGAGAAGGAGGAGGAGGAGGAGGAAGAGGACACGGTGGGCTGGATTTATTCAACCCACACACTGACTCTTTCATGGACACGACGAGTCCGTGACCGACAACACGCGCCGGACGCTTAGTTACAGTTACAGTAATAGATTACCGCGTAAAGCTACATTTCCAGGCACATACAGGATTCTAATAATTACTTAAAATTTACAAGGGAATTTCCTAAAGTGTTACGTTAAAGCAGCGTTATTTTTATTGGCTGGTGTTTTAAAGTGGATCACCAATTTGTGCATTATTCAGATCATTTTTCACACTTTCATTTTTTTCCTTCCCCATCTTTGCTCATTTTGATTTTATTTTTGCTGATATGTTTTTTTTTTCGATATAATGCCCTGATCATGTCCACCCCTCCACAGTGTATCCTCCTATGAGAGCTGGCAGGTCCAACCCACAACTAACAAGGTGTACCTTATAAAGTGGCCTGTTAGTTTACATAGTGAGTGAAAAATGCTACATTTTCTTGCAGGAGGACAGAAGTTTTCCATTTTGCCTCATGAGCTTTGGCCCAGAGATGACGGCGGCGTCTATGGATCGGGTTCACATATGACTTCTTCTTCTACATGATACAGCTTTGTATCTTGTCTTTGTGGATTCCTGGAAGTGTTCCAGAGCCCATGCACTCATTCCCAGTAGAGAACCATGTTTGTTTTTAATGCTGTTCTGCCTGAGGGCCCGAAGCTCAGGAGCATCCAGTTTTGACCTTCGACCTTCCTCCTGATTCTCTTAATGTTTTGATATTACACACTGTAGATGGTGGGATGTTCAAAGTCTTCACAATTTTACACTGAGCAACATACACCTAAATTTGTTCCACAATTTTTTCAGTTTGTCACAGATTGATGAACCCCCCAAATTTCTGTTCTTTCATTTGGCATACCCGGTAATCAAATGCCTGCAAATCACCTACATTCTTTCTATATACATAAAATAAAACTAAAAAAGCTGCAAACAGTCAAACTTACTAAAAGAGTCTTTAATAAGGAAACTGTGAAATTTGAGATCACTGTTACAAAAAGAAATACAAAGATTTCTGCGATGTACGAGCATTCGAGACAAGAGGAAACTTCTACACCATTTATCCCAACACATCACTGAACGTGATACAAAAACATGGCAGGCACTTCATTTAAATTCTACTAAACTGACTCTGGATCAAACCTGTTTATTAGATTGTATTTAATCTGGTCCCTATCGATCGATGTATCAATAACTGCACAGACAGACATGAATAAAATTATTACAGACAGATGATTTTCAAGTTCTTCTGAATGCCTCTTACAAGTGAAGAAAACAAGACATTAATTCAAACACCATTAACATTTTAAACATCGGCCTGTTTAAAATCTGAAGCATGTTGCAGTATTTCTTGTTAAATACTTTTTTCTGTTACATGTGAAGTGATAAATTGCAGCTTTAATAATCAGAAAGTGACATTTTTATGATTCGACATGACCGACTGTCCACGCTTTAACAGCTTTGGTTCAAAAGCTTTTACTAAATTTGGAAAAACAATCACCAACAGCACAGTGGCAGTAACATTAAATTAAGAAACCACATTTTATAGCAGTAACAGCTCACTCTGATGTCAAAGAAGTGCCACATTCATCAGATCTGACGAGGACAGTGGAATCTAAATGATAAAAACAGACATCCAGTGTGGAAAACTCGTTTTGAATTATTTACACTCGTCTTTTAAAGCCCATTGGTCACAGTAAAGATGATAAAAATTAAATATATTAGTGGCTATTAAAATAGGATCAGTGTTTGGTTTCACTTGGTACCAAGAAGATGGGAGGGATGAGCAGGTCAGTGATACTTCAATTTTATATTTCACAAATCTGAGGATATCGTCAGTCTTTTTACAAACTTTGCACCTAAAATGTGTATAGTCATCTAGATTCATATTTATTGTTTATTTGGGGAATTTTGGGGCCTTAAAGTTGAATTTTTAAAGTCTTTTTTGGTTTCAAGTGTCCCTCGTAATCGATTTAAATTCAGGAGTAAATTACATATTCTTACAGTGTGATGTGAACGAAGAATCCCATCCACTTGGTACCATTACGGTTTATTTTATGGTCAAATAAACAGTAACTTTTGCACTAAGCCACATTTCCACCCCAAGTACCAGAATGATTCATCCGTGACCTAAAGCCATGCTCAGTGTGCATTAACGGGTCCACTGGGATCTACTCGAGTCGACAGGTCTTATACCAGGTGTGGACAATTTCAGTCACACAGGACAGTGTGGAGCTTTTCTGGGATACACAAGGACATATTCTCCCTGTCGACACACACTGGTCAGTCCACCTTCTCTGTGTGCTCAGTGCCCTGACCGTTACTGCCCTCCAGTGGTCAGAAAACATTACAGATAACAGCAGGAGCGGGTAATTAGCTTAGCTAGTAGTTACCATCCAAAACACGGTTTAATGCCTAAAGCAAATGGGGGCAAAGTGCATCTTTTCTTCACCAGGAAGGCAGACTGCAGCACTGTCGTAGGCAGTAAGGGTCTGGAAGGACCTGTGTATAAAGCTGAAAACTCAACAAACTTAATGAAGCATGTGACGAAGGCACAGGACGAGTGTGTTTAAAGCCAAAGTGACTGAATGGGGAGATGACGACGACACAGGAAGTGTTTACACAGGTTACAACATTTAATGTACTGTAGCTGGATTTTGATTATTATGTTTTTTTTTTTTGGCACCAGCATCATTTTAAAAGTATCAATTTAGTGCCAGTATCAGAAAAATTCCCAAACACTACCCAACCTTACAGGAGACGACATCACATCCACACCGTTATGATGGGGAGTGTGTACCTTTGTCTGTGCTCATGCTTCAGCAACCCCACTGTGCCAAAAAACACTTGTGGCACCTTTACCAGAGCCGAGTGCGCCATGCTTCATCACAGGAACCAGCACTCAGCACATCAGGTTTCAGTGAGCAGTGACAAGTCATGAATTGCCTTGTTTGTTCACATATTGAGTGGTGACTTTAGGTGCATTCTGACACCAGGTGTGGACGGATGCCCTAACAGTTGTCCACTTGTGATCAGATCACTCAGGACGGAAGGTTAATGCCACATATGAACACAGCCCAAAGGATACTTCAGAGCCTCGGTAGTCTGGTTTCACAGCTGATCTAAAAAAAAACCTGAATGATAAAAACCATCAGCTTGAAATGTGAAGAAGCTACTGGTCTTTTATAAAATTTGGTTTTTGTTGTCAACATAAATGTCCAATAAGTCTTGAGTGTTGTTGTGTCTCCATTTGTTATGTTTTTTAAAAGCTGAGGCACAATAAAAAAAAAGAAAACATGGTTCATACTTTTACATCTTTGTAAACATGTTGGCTGATATAAAATGCTGTGAGTACTGACCAGAAATGAAATCTGAAAGATTCAATGCTACAGGCCGCACCCCCACAATTCCTGGACTGTCATAATGTATCAGAAGTAAATCTAGACCCTGGTCCCTTCTACTGGAAACTCCCTCCAAACCTCCACAGGTCCTGGTTCTTTGGGTGGAATGGTGGCTTTATATCTGGCCCAAAAGCTGATCCCCACTAAGGGTTAATGTAACTTTCACAGACTGTTGACTCATAAACACAAAAACAAATCAGGCAACAAGGTGAATTCTTCCTTGAGATGTTTGAAACAGACTGCATTCATTTCTACTACACCCTACTTACTGAGACTTTGGTAAGAACAGGAAACCGATATTCACCCACTGACCAAACAGCTGGTTAAAACTTCAACATACTTTCACTGTTTTACTCCAGCTCTACGCTTCATAACATGACCCGACTTTAGCAAAACCGGGCTGCTGTAACATCCACTGTGGAAATGAGACCAGTCTAAAGTGCTAACGGTGTCTGCAGCAGATCGACAAGTGCTTCTGTAGATGTAACATTAGGACGGATGAAGGAGCTCCAACAGCGCTCCGACTGCTCCAAAGTATCCCTAAAAAAAGATGGACAAAACAAAAACGTAGGAATCATTAATAGTCCTCATCACAAACAGCAAAACAGCACAGCTAGAAAAAACCAAATATTCTTGAAAACCCAGGACCTTAAAAAAAAGAAAAAGAAACAGTTAGGGTTAATTAATTAGTTATTTAATTTGTTAATTGGATTAAATGGAGCTCAACATGTCCTGAAATATCTTACTATTACAAAGTGTGATATTTTTTAAAAATAAAATCACTTTACTGATGAATAATGAAAAACACGGCCGACAAGATTATTTTCTTATTAGAATAGAAACAGTAACTTATTTCCTTAGAGATTATGCTTTTTTAAATTTTCTTCAGTGCAATAAACATTTTAGTGTAATGACAACTTGAGCGACATATAAAGGATTTTGATACAAGGTATAACTGTTCAAAAACGAGGCATTTTTCAGTGACTTTCTCCTCTCCTGCATCAACACGCCTCTGCAGGCAGGTCTTCCACTGATCAAACCAGTGCAGTAGGTCTGCAGGCTAAAGCACCTTTAATATATCACAGTGACTGAATCACCTGGTTTTCTCTTCATAAGCGCAGTCTCATTATTTAATAGGCATACCTTGTATATACAGTACTAGTCTGCTTTTTAAAATTTTCAGCCAATTTAAAAAAAAAAAAAAAAACATCAAAAAGAAAGTCTCAGGCCCTCACATACAACTTTGAAAATATTCTTGTTCCAGTATGAAAGAGTCATACTGGAATAAACTCAGCATTTGTTGTTACTGTGACTTTGTGTAATTTGCATGAGTCAAAAATGCGTCAAAATGTTGCTGTCCAAAAAAAGATTCTTTAAAATAAATGACAAAAATTGTTTCTCAGTAAAAAGCAAGCTGTTTGTTTATGATCAAGATGCCAGAAGGCAGTACCATAAAGAGGCTGAACACAGAGGAAATGGATCACGGCTCGCTGGAGGGGACTGATTATTCCACAGGACTGGTTAATCAGAACACGCAGGCTCTTCTGTTAGTTAACAATTAACTAGAAAATAAATCTTCCAAGAAGTCATATTAAAAGAGGGATTATATCAAATTCTACTTAAAATCAGAGGGTTCCAAAGCTGTAAACTGCTTCATGAATCCTACAATCTGAACCTGAAAACTATTCAATATACAATACTGCAAATCAGAGAGAAGCAGGGCATTCATCAACTGTTTGCCATTTATTTTTATTATTTGTTTCCATGAGTGAATTGTGCTCTAATGACTGACCTCATGGCGTAGGAACAGAGCTTTGAGTTGTCCTTTGGACCAGTAGTCCATGGCGTACGCCAACAGCTTCATGGACAAAGTGTTCACTCTGAGGAAGTTCCCCACAAACACGACCCGCTCAATGTTCTGAACACGAGAGAAACAAGAGACAAGCAGAGTCAGTGGGACACAATTCATCTTTTAGACTATATAAAAACATAATACCACTCTATTCTTCTGCAGAAGAACCACATCATTTTAATTGTACTGAAATGTGATGACGCAGAGAAATCTGTTTAACTTAATTTTAATAAGGTCTTAATGTTAATTAATGTTCTTATGTTCTATTTTTTCCTTTTGTGTAGAAAAGAAATAAGTGTACTGTGTTTTGTTTTTGACAAACACTGTAGGTCTAAGACACTGCTAATACCCTAGACATGGCACTGTTTTGTGCAAACAGGATAATCCACTTTTAAATCCACTTTTTTTAACAGCACAACAGAAGAACTAATCTGACACTTGACAGATTATACACTGCCTGGCCGAAAAAAGGTCACCAACTGGATTTAACTAGGCAAATAGGTGCGAGGCTCCCATTGGCTAATTTCTGCATGGGTGATTATGTTTCAGCTGGCAACAAGTGATAAGGAAAGTGGCAAACCATCAATCCCTTGAAGAAAAAATGTGATTGGAAAAAAATGTTGAATGATCATGAGCGGTAATCACTTAAATGTGTGGTGAAATCAAATTGTTAAAAAAAACAGTAGAACTCAGGACTATGTTTAATAGTGAAAGTAAAATCATTTCCTTTCATGTGCTGTTGAAGAACTTGCAGTGTCCGACTCTCCCATCATCAAGTCAAGATCTTGGCAAAAAAATGAATGCAACTCTGGGCATAAATAAATGTTGAGACATTTCAGAAGCTTACTGAACCAATCCATCCATCTTCTACCGCTTCTCCGTGGGGTCGGGTCGCAGGGGCAGCAGCTTGAGCAGGGAAGCCCAGACTTCCCTCTCCCCGGCTACATCATCCAGCTCTTCTGGGGGGACCTCGAGGCAATCCCAGACCAGCCGAGAGACATGATCCCTCCAGCGTGTCTCGGGCCTTCCCTGGGTCCTCGTCCTAGCGGGACGTGCCCAGAACACCTCCCCACAGCAAATGTGTGCCGTAATCAAAGCTAAAGGCAGTCCAACAAAATATTATGCTCCCTAACAAACTGAAGCCTCTTTTTCTGATTAGCCTCACTGATAAGTGGTTTTCTTAAGGCTACACAGCTATTTAGTCCCAATGCATTGAGCTGCCATTGCATTGTGTGCGTGGAAATGCTTTTACTTTCACTATTAAATGTCCTCCTGAGTTCTACTGCTCTTTTTATAATTGATTTCACCACACATTTAAGTGATTACTGGTCATGATCATTCAAGATTTTTTTCCCCCAACCACATTTTTTCTTCAAAGATGATGGTTCCCCCTATCTGTATATCACTTGTTGCCAGCTGAAACATAATCACCCATGCAGAAATTATCCAATGGGAGGCTCGTACCTATTTGCTTAGTTAAATTAAGGTGATGACCTTTTTTTGGCCAGGCAGTGTATTTAGATGTAAAACACAACACAAACACATTCACTCCTTATTGTTAAAAATACAATAAAAAAACCAAAACACACTCAAATGTTTTCTGTTATTCACCAAGTGTTACTAATGTTCTAAGGCAACAGCCAATGTTTTAAAAGCTGAAAAATTAAAACACCACAAAAATGTGCATAGTCAATGAAATTCTATCGTTCTTTTTTAAATCATCCTTGAAATTCCATCGATCCATTTTCTACCCCTTAATCCAAAAGAAATCTAGAGAGAAGACCTGACTTGACTAAGACATGCATGAGTGACTGCTGAACCAAAAAATAAAAAGGTAAAAGTCAATAAATTGTCTTGTGTAGCGCTGTAGCTTTCGTCCTCTCCGCCTTCATAGCCCTGTACAATGCTGCTTGATCAAGACGGCACAAGGCAGCACCGTAAAGAGGCTGAATGCAAAGAGAAATGGACCACAGTTTGCTGGAGGGAACTGATTATTCCACAGGGCTGGTTCATATGAACGAAGGCTTTTCAAACCCCTCTATAACAACAGCACTGACCCTGTAATGAAAGTCTGACCACAATTCAAACTGGAAAAAAGACATGAAAGCGTATACTGTAGCTGCTGGAATCCAGTGCTAAGAAACATTTTACTCCGTCTCTACTTCCATCTTTCTTGGCCTGGTTTCCTATTCCTGTTTAAAAAAAGAAAAAAAAAAAGACAAGCGTTCATCCTCTGCGGTGAGTTTTGCAGACTGACCTCGTTCAGAGCACACATCCTGGTGATGGAGCCGATGTTGTTGGTGATGGTGACCAGCGTCGCTCTGGCCAGGTCCTCCTTGGACACCGACTCCCGCTTCTCTTTGGACATCATGTTGCCAAAACTGACCAATTATAATAAGACTCATGTTAGATGGAAAATGTCAACATAATCTCTGAGAACAGATTCACTTCAGCAGCGTTTTGCATCAGATGGCTACGCTGAGTGAGAAATCACTAATGACCATATTAATTTTATATTTCATGATTACTGAAGACATTCTTTTGCCTCTGGAATGATTCTGTTGATTCCATTTATTTTCTTTCATGTCATTAAAGCCAGAATTAAAATCAAATTAAATAAATTTTTTTGTCTTTCAGTTTTGTCTTTTGCACAAGTTTCACCTTCACATTGTTTTCTCCATTTTATATTTTTGCTGTTTGTTATCTTTTTGCATGTTTTAGGTCATCTACACATTTTATGTTTTACATCATTTTTGCCTCGTTGTGTTTTGCCCCTTTTTCATCTTATTTTGCATTTCAACAATGTCTTCAACTTTCACACAGGACCCAAATTCCAACTTTAAACTTGAATAAACCAATGGTTTGACTTCTACTATGACATTAATATCTGATAAATTTTTAATCATAACACTTTGGCTCTGTCACTAAGCTTTATATAATGATTTTTAAATTATGTTTAGGACAGTAAATATACAAAGTGTCTGACATTTATTAATGATGCATACACTGGTTTTAATGGAGGCTGGCAGGAAGTTTCCAAATACTTCAATTTCATGCTTGTGTAGAAAATCCAAGTAATTTAACTGTTGTGGGTCAGTGCTGACAAAACATTCTGAGGTGAAAAGTGGCTCAGGCTCAGGTGGGAAAGTCATGCTGGGACTGCTATGGTTTGTGTGCCTAATCTTTTCGCAAGTGCTGCTCTTTGGCAGGGATAAACACTACAAATGTGGACACACTTTGCCTGATCAAGAGGTAATTTGTACCATTTCTCATCTTCTTAATGTGGTTCAGACCATCATTTGGCTTGTGCAGAGGTATTATGGAAAGAAACAGTTAAGAGAAAAGACATAATTACTTTAAGAAATCATGGCCAGTAAATCCGAAAAATCTCAAGAGCTTCAGCAATGTCACCAAGTTTATTAGAATTACCAGCCTCAGAAGCTGCAAGTTTACAGAACCTGTGGTGGCATTTCTTAAAATAATGACAGACTGTCTTTTCTCTTCATTTAACTGAGTGGAGGGATTTGTACAGTCATCGTAGTAGCACTAATTTGATTCTGTGCCCATCCCTCCTCTACAACTGATGAGGCAACAAATGGCACAAATTAACTCTTGACCAGACAAACCTGTGAAAGGAAAACCAGTCTAGATGACTACCTGATAAATCTGATGAGATAATGCCATGAGTGTGCAAAGCTGTCATCAAGGCTAAAATACAAAACATGTTATTTTTTTTGTTTACGTCATAATTCCATTTGTGTTCTTTCAGTTATGGATGTCTTCAGTGTCAAAGCCCAATGCTGAAAATCATAAAAATAAAGAAAAACCACTGACGGAGAAGGTGTGTCCAAACTTTTGACTGGCAATGCATTTCAAGGTTTCATTTGAGCAGCTGTGAAGTGCACCTTGAGGCCACAGCCCAGCCTGGCAGCCCGAACCTCTCGTAGTCTCCACCGTAGATGTCCCGGACCAGCTTGTCCACACGGGTGCTCTCGCCCTGAGACGCCATCTCCAGAGCCTCCTCGAATGTCGAACATCCAGTCAGGAGGCAGCACAGGCCCAGGAACGTCCCACCACCAAGGCTGAGAAAACACATTCAGAGGGGAAAAAAGGCAACATTAAAGCTGGCCGATAAAACATTAATTGTTATGCATGTGACATTTGACAATGGAGATTTATTGTCACTAAAAAATGTCCTTTAGTCTCCATTACAATAAAAAAAAATCTGATTTCCTTTAATTTATTTTGAAATAATGAACTTGAAACTATCAAAAAGTTAAAATAAATCACAAAGTCAGAGAAAAAGTTTGTCTTTTACATCAGTTTCATCTTTTTAAACATCGAATCAAAATAAATAAAGTATGAATGAATAAAAGGGCCTTTTAATAATTTCTTTGGGTTTCATGTCAGTTTTCTCTTTTTGCGTCTTAAAATCTTTCTGCATCTTGTACATACATTTTATTTCTTTTTGTCTAAATATTTTTCTGATTTTTGCATGTTTTAGATCTTTTTGCACATTTTATTTTTTGTCATCTCTTTTTCTGCATCTTAAATCTATTTGATTGCTTTACCTCTTTTTGCATCATTGTACCTTTTTCCACGTTTTGTCTTATAGCCTCTTTTGTGTCTTTTTGCATCTTTTACATTGTCTTAGTCATTTTGGCTCTTTTTTCTAATAAGTTAAAAATAGAAATAATTGTCTGTTTTTAATCAAAATTTCATCCAGGTCCAATAATCACCCATTACACTTGCATAAAATAAAAATTTGATATTTGTTGTGATAATTTAAGTCAGACAGAACATTTAGGGCAGTATTATTGAGCTCTACATGACATGAAATCACCTAAATTGTAAGTCTGCTCTGGATTATCTGCTTGGTCAGCTGAGGAGAAACTGTTCATCTACCATCTGCCAAAAAATTAAACAGATCACGAGAACAGAGGCTCTCAATTCAAATAAACTCATCCTGCATTTCTTCCTCCACACAAAGAACAGAAGGCCATTATGTCGAGGGAAATCTAAGCATTCATGAGTCGCTTTCAAAGCCACCAGACTGAGAAACCACCCATGAAAACCCAGCAGTGGAAAGAGGAGGAGGGAGAAAAACACCCTGCTCTAAATCTACAGTGAACTCAAACCAAAGTAACAAAGGCTCATTTTTCTCCAGCTCATGAACCGACTGACAGGAGACAAAGTGGTTTGGTCAGTGACACCTAAAAATATTCTGCTACATTTCACACTATGGTACAATGGAGACAGGAGGCCCACGTCACTGGACAGACCTCCCCCTTTACCCGATGGAAACCTGGAGTCGGCACAGTTCACCCAGGTCACATTTTGTGCTTTTTGGGATCAAAAACTCAAGTTACTATGGAACCGTCTGAAATATAATTAATGCTCCCAATCTGGTTGCAGTGATGCTTCCAGCTTCAGCTATGTTTTGTCCCCTCAATGCTTTATATACTCCTTTTAATTATCCCCTGAGCTGGAAGCACAGAACATGGTTGACGACTTCAGTATAAAGATGTTAAACAGCTCATCAAAGACAGATTCTGTATCAGTGATCCCTCTGTGTCACTACATAAATCCTGTTTGGGCAGATACAGTGAGAACCAGTGTTAATAGCCAGTGCACTGACGCCAAGTAACGTCAAAATCTTTTTCTTCATCCATTTAAGAATCCCAACCTCACATATTAGATCCATCCATTTCCTCTGCTCACACAGTCACACAGACTGCATTAAAAAAAACAACTAGATGTATTTTATCAGAGCAGACAACTTGGCCCTGGAAACAGGAAATGATGTCACCACTTAAAAGCCAGAGAGTATGTAAGCTTTAGAGCTGGGCAGGACAACCAAAAATGTTTTAATCATAGAAAAGTTCATATCTGACCATATCCAACTCTCACATCTAGAATGCACTCGTTAAAGGTGCAGACCCACGCCTCTTGCAGCCCTGACGACATTATAAATGTTAATTTATAGAGCTGACTTGAGCAAACATTGTAAAGAAAATGTTAGGAATGAGTAATAGTGTCAATGTCAGTGATTGATGTATTTATTTACCTTCAACAGGAGAACATGTAGTGTTTTACAACAAAAAACAGACAAAAGAAGCCAACTAAAATTATGGTCAATGAATTCAGTTTGATTACATACATTCAGTGCCAGCCTATTTTCTTTGCCAACATTATACCTATTAATAAAATTGTGTCATATTATGGATATTAAAGACCTTAATATTGAATGCATTGGCTTTGTTCTGACGATAAAAAGCTGAAAGATGGTCTTGCATCATTTTAGTTTCACTTTCAGTTGCTAGTGACAAGACCCCATCGACCATGGCATAAACTATTTTTGGAATTTGAGAAATATAAGAATAAATGCAGTTCTAATCTCACGTTCAATGTCCCTTCCCTCATTTGCATTAAATTATTAGCCACTAAGTAAATTACACACTTTGTGAATTAGTGACCTACATTTAACACCTACTGATCTTTGAGGTCAAATGCAAGGCCGTTTGTCCTTCAGAGGTTTTCCAAGACCCTATCCTAACTTTTTTTTTTTTTTTTTTAATTTATTCGAACCAAATTTTAAAACAAAGGAAAATACAAATCATGAACAAACTAACTTGTGTTATTATAGACGTCATTATAGACAAAAAAATGTATTTAAACCTTTATTGACCTAGTGACTTTGACCTTTTGACCAACATAACATAGCAAGGGATGGGTCACCCAAGAACAGCCTATGCACCAAGTTTGGTTACCCGAGCTCTAATACTACAGTCACTATAGATTAAAACACATTTTAACCTTTCTTGGCCTTTTGACCTCAGAAACATTTCCAGGGGTGGGGCACCCAAGGCCAACCCATGTACCAAGTTTGGTGACCCTAGCTGCATTTGTTCTTGAGTTAGAGCACAGACAGACAAATGCAGGCGACCACACTACCCATGCTTGAGTCCACTGGCCTGGGTAATAATTACTGATAATAAAACAAGACATTATTTTATTCAAGTGTAAAGACAGATTTTTGGTTCTGAGGGAAATGTATTTGTGGCTTTATTAGTAAAAGATACAAGAAGACAAAATGACATAAAGACACAGAAAGGCTGAGAGACATAGAAAGAAAAAAATAAAATTCGAATTTGAGTTTTTAGAAATCGTTTCGAATTTATTAGAAAATGATGCAGTGAGACAAAGTGAAATGACAGGTGCAAAGAAATTAAAAAATGCGAACGGTGCAAAAAAAACCAAGCAAATCACCTGAACAAAACATAATAAAAGGAAGCTGGTATAATAGAGTGGAGCTGCAAGTAACTACCATTTTCAGTGGCAACAGATCATTTTTCAGATAATCGAGTAATTGTTTAAATTCCATTATGTTGGAAAATGTGTTGTAACAAATGTTTCTAAATGGCCAATATGGCCTATCATTTTTGATTCACAAATGACAGATATTCAGTTACTGTCGCATTGGAGGAAACAAAATAAAACCTACTCACCTTTAGGCTGTGATCAGAGAATTCACCACTAATACAGCTGATTACCACATTCCATGTTGCAGCCATTATTCAGTATCACAATAGCTATAACTACTGAAAATGGTCTTCACTGAACTCATTCAACTGGTAACATAAACTTGTTATAAACCTGATGGGACACTCACCTGGTCCCTGTGACTCGTTTGTAGTTCTTCTCGGAGTACACGGCCAGGATGCTGACCCCGGACCCTATGTTGACCAGCAGCAGTGGATAGGGGTTCTCCAGTGTGTAGGGCCTCTGGATGCAGTGGTCTGGGTCAGTGGGGTTTTCGAAGTAGTAGCACTCGGACAACCCGCTGGACACCACTGAGTCGATGTACAGAACGCCACGGATCAGACAGTCCAGCTCGTCCAACTTGTGCAGCTCCAGGTCAGCCATCTTCGAGAGAAAAGAAAACATGAGTGAGGGGGAGCGGACAACACAGAGGCAGGAAACTGGGGGAGGTGGGGAACAGATGACGGGTCAGAAAACAGGAACTAGCTTTACAATAGGAGCTACTGTACAACAGGACAGCATCATGTAACATCAATAACCACATATTTACATCCTGTTAACAATTATACACACCACTCATTTATGGTTTTCCCTACATCTGCCAGACACCTAAACAGCAGTAACTTTATGCCGACAATTACCACAAAAAATGTTAAATCATTATTTTATTTAAATTTAAAGGCTGAGTTTTGGTCCTAAGTGAAAGATGATGATCATTTGTTGTTTTAAGTTAGTAGTGAAAGATTGAAAATTGATGTAAACCATGCAAATGTGTTAGAAGTTTAATGCAGGTATCAGACACTTCAATTCAATGCTATTAAAAGACCTATTTTACATCATTTTTGAACAAATTAAAGAGCAGTTAATTTAGTGTCTTTATTTTTGTTGTAAATGAAAGCACATAAAGCTCTTATGTATTTTACTCTTCAAAGATGAAAGACAGTAAGATGCAGAACACTGCGGATTGAACATATTTGCTATGAATGCAAGGGTGGGCTCAAACTTAACAGTAAATCCCCCCCCCCCGAAATAAAGCAAAATTAACAAAATACTCAGTGATGTTGTATGGTTTAGAAACAGTGGCACTGAGGAAAAGACAGGAGGCAGAGCTGGAGGTAGCAGAGATGAA
>JAQQAE010004689.1:0-18479 GCA_029823295.1 Pseudamia nigra | reverse complement strand
ACAAGGCATGGACTTGAGTGACAAACAAAACCATCCTGTCGGGATTCAGAAAGGCCAGAATAATTGGAAATGGAACTAATAGTCTGACGACAGCAACTTCAGAGGATGACGCGTCATCTATCTCTGGAGTTGTTCAGAAGCTACACCGAGGATGAAGAATTTCAAGGATTTAGCGATTAGGAGTGAGATCGTAAGTTTGATGAACTTGTTATATTATGTTCTTTATGCTATAGTTATGTAAATAACTGTTAACCCTCTAACAACCGGATGTGTCGGCGCCGACACATTTGCGCGTCACTTACTCAGTGAGGCGCGGAGGCGCACACCGAGCGGGCTCTGGCTTCTGGCATCAAGTGTGCGGTCGCCTGGCCACCCACGACCTGCTCCAGGGACAGTGGCAAGTGGAGAGTTTGACTCGGGTGGTACACATGTCAAACGGTAACGCAGGTGTCCTAAAGAGAGCTCAGGGAGGACAGAAACCTCCCACAGAGCAGAGGGGCAAAAGCTTGCTTGATCTTGATTTTCAGTATGAATACAGACCATGACAGCGGGGCCTCTGCTGTCATATTACGTTATATTACATTAACATACGTTACATACGTTATATTACGTTCACATACAAGACACCTATTCAGCCTGTTGTTCTCTATTCTATTACTATAACTTGCCTTTCAAGATGAAATGTCTGTTCTTGGTGTCGAATTTTGTAAAATAAATTTCCCCCAAAAAATGCGACCTGTAGTCCAGTGCGACGTATACATGCTTTTTTTCTTCATTATGCATTTTTTGGCCTGTGTGACTAAAACTCAGGAGCGACATATACCATAGTCCAGAAAATATGGTACGAGCCTCAGAAATCACCAATTTCCAGCACTTCTGATGGCACTGTGTGAATCTGATGAGAGAATGCCAAACTGTCATCAAAGCCACATGTGGCTGCTTTTCACAATCTAGAATATAAAACATATTACGTGTTGTCTCACACTCCTGTGTTTGCCACTACTATTCCATTTGTGTTCTTATGTTTGGTTCTTAGTATCAATATGCAATGCTAAAAATAATAAAAAAAATTAAAAAAATTACTGACGTAGAAGGTGTGTCCAAACATTTGACTGGTGGTGTGGGTAACAGTCTTCTTTTGATACAGACATACAGCATTTTCTATATAATAAACAATAAGCACTGCCAATATCAATATACCTGTCATTCAAATGGGAGATAATCTTAAGTCCACAGTGTTATTACCCAGTGAGAAATTAGTGTAATGTGTTTGTTGCAGAATATATATATATTCATACTGTACCTATGATCATAAGAAATGTATTAAGAAAATGACCATACCATTGCTTCATATGAATACACCATTGTCTTCAATATCAGGAGTTTGTGAATGATCTGAGTGACACCATTACTCTGTAGAGTATGTACACTAATCATCACAGCAAAGAACTGTGATATTCTGTATGTGATAATGCACATTTTTTACACAGACTCCCTACAAACTGCAGACTTCCCATGTAATTAAGGACTTCCACCAACATCCATAGACATACGTAGACATAGAATCGTTCCTGTCCTTTCCATCTATTGTTGGAATAGAGTTATTTCTTGGGATAGTAATTTGATAGGCTGTATGGGATTCCCAAGCAGCATGTGAGTTGTTTTCCGGGCAGCTGAAGTATCTCTATTATTCAAGGTCGAAACAAGAACACACAGGTCGGGGACAGACCAGGCTAGTGGTGAGGTGGAGCAAGAGGAAGTTCGGAGGCCATGTCAAAGTGACAGATGGGAATATAGTGAATTCACACCAGGATGCTCATGTGCGCACACACACACACACACATATACGTGGTTCTTACTCTGTATTGTATATTTTGTAAGACACCTGAACTAACCAACCATGGCAAAGGTCACAAAAAGTGTTAAAAGTGTACTGGTGTTCTGAAAAATGAAATGTAAAATCAGTCTAAATATGCTACATTTTTGTGGATGGATGTCTGGAAAAAAAAAGCTCAGAAGTCTGTAAAGCTTTCTATTGGCAAAAATGTTACAAATGATACTGTGCTGCATACTGACTGTCATGTATGTTTTATGGGTTATAGTTCACCTGCAAAAGCTGGACCTATCTTTCTCTAGTTGCTTAATTAAACACAAAATTATTAAAAATACATTTGTATTTTTAAACTTCTTTCCTCTTTCTCATTCTGTCTTGGATGCAGGAGCTGCTGATGTCTAAACTGAGTGGACGTATTGACCCAGTTAGCAATGCTCCTCTGTTGGTGAACTTTGAATTCAACTCTGAGAGACACATGGACTCTGCATATTTTAATCCACTTTACCAGTTTGACCACATTGGCAAGAAGCAGCTTGATCAGGTTAGTCAAACGAGGGGATATCTGGAAGTTATTATCACAGGTTTTGGAAGTAAATCTTTGAATAGATGTGATTATTTGGGCTTCTTGTTAGCTTCAAACTTTGGACTCTGGGAGGTATACTAGTGATGTGGAGAGTGATATTATTTTAACTTTCTGCTGAGACCTAAAGCGTAAAGTTTAAGGTTAGATGCTGTTTGAGTCTCAGTGGAACTGGATGCTGTGGCTCTCTCTGAAGTTATTAGGTCTTTCTGGGGTTCTGCTTCCCTATTCTCCATAGGTCGCTGCCTTTTCCATGCAGGAATTAAGGTGGCAGGAAGAAAAGAGCATTGAAAAGGTGAAAAGATAAGAGAAGTTTTCGTTTTTATGTTAAAGGAGAGTGCAGTCTTCAAGTGCACTTCTTTGAGCTTTTGAACTATATACCCTCTTACCCCAAACTTATTCCCTGGAGTGCTGCCATGATGTTCAGTTAATTGTTAGATGTTATTTTTTTCTCCTCAATAAAGTGGGTATAACAAGTGCTTTCAGTAAAATGTGAAAGCTGTCAGCTTTCCTCATCATTTTCCATTTTCTGTTAAGGGAAGCACTACTAATATCAAACACAATACAGTAAACAAAGACTAGTATTTCCCCCAGACTAGCTTGCTTTAAAAAAATGGATTGCATGTATTTATGCATTTTTGATCCCTTGTAATGTATCTGTGTTGTTGCGATTGTTTTTCAAGAACAGACACGTTTTAATCCTAAGACTTGGCCTGTTTTTCGGCTTATCACAGGAGGCTGCATAGCTTTGCATAGAAACACCCTATTAAGAGAATGATTAAAATGCCTTCTCTGCTTCAGGTGCTTGTGTTGTTTGTCAAATAAAATGGAGGGAGGAGGAAAAAAGTTACATCCATCAATCACCTATGAGGAAGGAGTAAAGAGGGGATGGATAGATGGATGGATGAATGGATGGACGGATGGAGGGAACGACTAGAGTTCTCCTCCTTTTGTCAATAAAACTCAGCCTGGAGTTAAGAGTGACATTTTGGCAATCAAAGCAATCTGATTTTTATTTGCTTTCCCAAAGTGGTGTAAGTGGTAAGTGTGTTTCTCTGTGTGTGGGTGCGGGTGTGTGTGTGGGTGTGTGTGTGTGTGGGGGTGTGTGTGTGTATGTGTGTATGTATGTGAAAAAGAGAGAGTGTAAGACATGAGGAGGTAGAAGGAGAGAGGGTAGCGAGGGGCTGGCGGGGTGCCACTGAAGATGGAGAGAAAAAAAAGCACAGCAGTCAGAAGAGTAACGACTCCCCCCAAAATTGATTTATCTTTCTATAAATGATGGCTACATCCCCCCAAATGGATTTATAAATTAATTGCTGTCTTATTGGAATAAAAACCTTCTTGTGCGGACATGATTGATCGTCTGGTGTCAGTGGTCTGCGCTGGGGACCCCCCTCCTCCTTTGTTAGTGGGTCCCAGCTGGAGCAGTAATGCACTGATGGTATTAACCCTGATTAATAACTAACAATACGCTATCCTCATACATCAACAGAGTACCGTGGTCGAGTGGGCATGGGACTGGCCCAGGATTCTGCCAGCCTATCAGGGCATGAGTCAGGTCACCTTCACAACTCTGCTGGCCAACAGGTAAAGAAGTGATTTCACTTGTTACATTACACACAGATTTTGGTTGACAGTGGTCATTTTGCATGTGAAACATGCCTGTTTTTTGTTTTCATATTTGTTGTATGACCCTTGTGATCATTTGCACTTGTGAGCTAATAAAAACTAAATTCTGCAGAGCTGTATGCTGAAGATCAGTCAATGACAATTTCTTAAATGCACTTTTAACAGTGGATTAGATCAAAAAGTTAGCATGATGTGCATTAACTTTAGGTGAAGTTAATGCATGTTCCTCCAAATGTGTTTCTGGAAAAAAATGATCCCAGTGTAACAAAACAACTCCAACATGGAACTAGTAGCCACTGATACAAATTGCAAACTGTACAGTACATCTTGGAGAGAATAAATTGAAGCACACACAGCTAATGTGTATGTCATAATATGTATGTGTCTTCTTATTTAAAAACAAAAACATTTTCTTTTAGAAGTAGTAACTTCAGAATGCTTTCTGCCAATGATGTTTTCATCTAATATGGGTTTTGCTTCTTATCCTATGTTCATTTTGCCAGTTTGGACATTCATGATGCTTTTAAAAGGTCTCACATGTAATGTACTGTAGCCCATAGAAACCCCGTGGGTCTCCTAAGGCTGGCTTCTGTACATGTGAAATTCCCTATTGACTTTGTTGTAAGCTGTCATCAGTGGGGATCATACACCATAGCTACTCTTCAAAATGCTACTTTGTTCAAACGCCTAGGTCTCTTGTGGCGTGCTATACCATGTGCAGTGATTTATGAATTCTGGTCTGTCTGAACGCAGACAAAATGTTTGATTTCTGTAATCAAGATAGGTCTGCACCCCTGGTCTTTCTAAGGCCCTGTGGTCTTGAGACAATCAGGTACTTATGGATGGAATAAGAGTGGGTATCTCCGATCTTGGCCACCTGATTGAAGAGTTTTTGCCCAAGTCCACCACTCCTGTCCCATCCTCCCTACCCCCTCCTCTCCTGTTCTGCTTTGCAACGGGTATAAATATTTATGCAGGTATGTGACACATATTAGATGGCAATACTTCAGGCTGTTCCCTGTTCTCCATTCACAGCTGTCACACTGCCAGCTATCAGGGAGCCATGGGGCTACTGCACCTTGTCTCCACGCCTACGCCCAATCCATTCTAAATCACCACCATTGTAACACACACACACCTTTCTAACAAAGGGCAAGCTCTGCATCTGCCAAGGACACAGGTCTAATAAGGGTGAAGTACGCAGCTCGGTGCTGTACTCTGACGAGCTTTGTCGCCTACTACCCCTCTTCCCACACACACATACATAATACTCACACTATTCTTCCTCCCCTTATATGCTGCTTTGTTGCATGTTAAAACAGATACTGTCATTGCTTGACTGATCTAAATTATTGTTGGGGCATTCATGAATAGAAGCTGAATGAAGTGAATATGAAATCAGATAGGGGGGTGGGAAAAAGAGAGATTGGACTTGCAGTTTGAAATTGTGAGTGACATGGTGACAGAGCAGTCAATACTGACAGGAGGACATAGAGTATGAAGAAGACTTAAGAGCGTGGAAGTGGGAGGGGCTAAATATTTTATAATTCACCCTAATCTTACACTATCAAAGTGTCTGAGATTCTGTCATTTGCCTCATTAGCCTCTCTTTGTTGGGCCAGAGGAGCACATTTCATGAAGGATTTGGAGAATGGCTTTAGTTCTGCCTGAGATACTTTCACTGAGCGAGAAGTTCGTTTCACGGCTGGTGCCATGTAAGCTGTCAAAGTTTTCCTCAGATCTATCTTAGACTCAAAAATATCTCTCAAGCTATAGAGGGCCATTTTCAGCATAAGCACACTGATGTCGGATTCACTGATCCATTTGTTAGTGGAGATAAGGATAATGCTTTCTACATAACCACAGAGTGAAATGCCTGAGGCTGTTTTCGCAGACTTCACAACAATTACTGTTTTTTACTGCCTCAGCCTGCTGGACAAACCAGAGGACCTAATCTTACACACTTGACAATATTAATAGTAATGACACTGTCTTGTATTGTACAACAGCTCCTATCATTGTAACCTTGTGATGTTCTGTAGTTTCTGTGTTAAAGTTTTAGTCTCCTTGAATGACTTCCCTTCCCTGCACACAACCAGTAATTTTTTCGCTCCCTTGACTACATGAGTTAGCAATGTGGCCCATTGGCCTCCTATATATTGTTACAGTGGCAGGACAGTTATTGTGCCCTGGGTTTATATCACATTCTAATGGAGCAAGGCTATGAGTTAAGGGCGGTAGGCTTTTACACCAGGGCTGTTAAATCACTGTTCAGATGACTTCATTAGGAGTGCAGGACACATGCTGAGACACTTGCACACACATAAACACACACACACACTCACACACTTACATACACTTTCACCCTGCTACCTTGATGGTGTAGCAGCAGGGCCAGACAGGAGGGAGAGTGGATTTATACAGGTGTGTGTGTCCTTCTTTGTCACCTGTCACTTGAGTTCCCTCAGCACGATGGCTCATCCATCATCTGCAGATTGAGCTTTTCAGCAGAAACCAGACTGATTAATACCATCCCAAGACCCCCAGGGTTGCCTGGCTGACTGGCTGACTGACCTGCCCTCCTAGCAGGCTGGCTGTTTGAATGGATAGACTGACGGCAACTAACTTTTATGACTGCCGTGTTTTTTGTTATGTTTTTGTTTTTGTTTTTTGCCTTAGTAATTAGTGGGCTGGTTGTTGCTTTGGATGCTGGAAGTGATTATTGGTTTTGTTTAGTGAGTTGAAGTGCTGCCATGATGATGATTTGACCAACTTGATCTCTTTTGAAGATTGAGAGGTCTAGAAAGATGGATGGTGGCATGGTTAACTGGGAGAGGAAGTGATTGACTTCTGATAAAATAACTAACCTCATGTTTGACTCCTTACTATGATCTGTATTTGGATCTACAGAGTTTTAATTAACAAATTGATTTAATTTGCATTTTTGCTTTGGGGGTCCTGTTTCCTTGCCATAATACAGACATGCAGTTTCTTTTTATCACCTTCAGCCTTGTCAGTATGAATTTGAATGTATATGTGGTGAATAAAAATGTTTCAATATGGAATCACCACATTACATATACTATTCAAAGACCAAGGAAGTTTTGAATAGGTCTTACAGTATATTTCAGCCTCCTATCACCCCTCCACATATGTATTCAGACAGTTTCTTTTTCTGCTGTCTCTTGCAGCCTAAAAGCAGGGTTTTTTTGTTGCTTAGGTTAACTGCATACTTAACATTTCACCTTGAGGAAATTGTACACCAAGAGTACATCTTAATTGTTACCTCGAGATTGAAATGTGTTCACATTGGCTTATACTTTGACTTCAAAATGAGCTGCCCATTGTTGTAGAGGCATAGAGTCAAAGTATTAAGTGAATCAACTGACAACTGACGCTGAATAGTTTCTCTTCAACTAGTGATCTATGAATGGTTACCTCATCTGCTTTGTCCTTGGTCACCTTTGAAATCCCCTTTTCTGTTGTGAACACTTATAACTCTACCACAGTATATATTTGTATGAAACAGTCAAAAGCAGCACAACCCCGTTGTAGGTTTGAATTAGTGTTAGCCATTCTCTTTGCTTATATAACTGTGATTGTATGACAAGGCCAGTATGAACTGTAGTCCATGTCATTTTTTTTTTCTTTTAGATCCAAGGATAATAAAACAAATCTTTGTAAATAAAAACGTTCAGGATAACCAAAGACATTTTTTAAAAACTGAAATCTGCCAAGGTGACTTTTTGAGCTTCTGTATTTGTGTGTGTGTCATAGAAGGTCATTTGACCTGGTTGATAAGGTGTTGCCAAGTATGAGAGATGAAGCTTTGTGTGTCACAGGGCGGATCCTCCACTCCATCATAAGGACCTGATATCATCCAAGGACATCCACACAAACGTTTACAACACAGGTTCAGTCCTCTTTATTCTGTGTCTCTGAAACATTAAGGAATGACACAAAGGGGCTGTACAGTGGCCAACGGTATATTCAAATTTAAGAGTTAAAATTATTGAAGTAAAACATTACAACATTAAAACATTGCACATTGTAACTAAGAAAGTGTTAAGACATTAGCCGATAGATTTAGTAATTTAATATGGTAAGCTACACTGTAACTACTGAACACTAAAGCATTTTCCCTGCATTGTCTCATTGTTCCTGTTACCCCCCAGGTCTATAACAATAGCAGTTTGTGGAAAAATGCCAGTCTGTGGCATTCTCCTGCTTGAGCGACTCCTTAAATTGCGGCGATAGACGCTTGTGCTTTCAGGAAGTGGGCAAACGCCATCTGTTCCTGGGCACTGCCATATGGTGGGCCTTTTTCTCAGGGAATAAAATAAAAACAAATATGTCAGAATGTTCGTCTTCCTCCATGGACGCTGATCAACCTGGGGAGAAGCTGGATCTCAGTGTGTCTGGATTAATGGTCTTACTTTACGCTTCAGGGAATGAGAGAGAGGGTGTGCTTTTAGATGCTGTGATTTTGCATGTGTGAATACATGTGCATGCCTTGTGAGGGAATGTACACACTAATGCCCACTTATGTACCTGGAAGTATTTCTAGAATCATTTATCTGACTTAAAGGGCAATGTTGTCGTACCATTTTGAGCAGTTGGTTGCCCTAGTCTTGAAAGCATTAAACAACACAGGAGAAGAGCTTCAAGGTTAGCCAGAGTGACATTTCATGGCTGCTGCTGCCAAAAAAAAAAGAAAAACAAGAAGCGCTCTCAAGCCATCATCAGGCTCTCCATCTTGCAAGGCCAGAAATTCAAAAGACTTGTCACTTTTGAAAATCAAGAGAGTGTGATGTGTCATTGAGGAAGGGCTCCTTTCTTCTCTTGTCGATCCCCCTGTGTGTGTCCCCTCCACTGACTGACAGCTAGGGATGGGAGTTTGTGTTGGTGGAGACAGAATACATCTTTTGTCTGCATAGATATACAAGGTTTGTTTTGTCTTCGCTAGCCCTGGACAGCACTGACACATTGAGGTTTTCATTAGCCATAAGCAGGTGGTGGGGAGAGGGACGAGCTTATGCACAGAAATCTCTTTTCATGCCCGTCTGTGTGCATACACATCTGCACTGCACCAACTAGTATATTGTATGCATATCATGGAGGGCTTACATGTGTCTGCCTGCATGCGTGTGAATGTTCACTCTTATATTTCAGTGTGTGATATTTGGAGGTTTGCTCCAAAGGCGAATAAATCAGTGATGCCTGGGATAAGGCCGTGGCCCCTTCTCAAACTGCACAGACAAGCTGAGAGGCTCATTAATCAAACGGCCAGTCACAGATGTGATGGCTTCCACACAAACCGCCAGCAGACTGTGAAAGTCACATCCAACAGAGTCAACTGTCAGCCAGGCAGGCAGGCTGCACTTTTCCTCTCTCACCCTCCTCCCCATTTCCTCTCTGTTGTATTTATCTCTCAGTCTCCCCTACCTCCTCTCACCTCCAGCATGATGCCCCGGTGAGATACACCTGAAATATTTGTCTTGTCCCTCTAAAAACGAGCTGGAGGGTCGAGGAAAATCTATCTTCACAGATAGATTTGGTCACGGTCAAACCATTCTAGAGACACGAGGCATCAGTCATTACTGTACATGTTGTATTTTCTGTGCTTACAGTAGACTATACAGTGTTTTACAGTACAAGTCAGAGCTTTGTGAAGTCTGAGTAAATAACTCTGATGGTGTCATCAGGGTTACCTGACAACTGCAATTTAAAATGCACTGTGCATAGAGCGGTAAAATATCTATTGTTGCTACATGGAAAGTTGTTCAGAATTTGATATTTTTATGTAATCTTATTTATCTCTTTTTATTTAGGTATTGTAACGACAGGTCGCCATTCACGTCTTATTTTAATAATTTCACTGTGGTCTGTACATTAAAAAGGCCTAAAATTGGTTACAAGTTCTTTGGTCAAAATACTTATTCTGTTTACTGACAGAATTATGCGTATAGCTTATTCCATAAAGCATGCTTTTAATTTGGATTATCTGGTTATCACTTGTCTTATGGAAAATCTGCAGCACATCAGTTTATTAAAAAAAAGATTTTATAAACACTGAAATTTCATCACAATAAGTTCCAACCTTGGACAGATAAACAGTTGGACTCTGTTACACTGGAGCTGCATGAAAAAGCCCCTTAATCTACAGCAAAACCTCCAAGAATTCTGAATGGAAAAAAGACATGATAATGCCAACCACTCCTGTGTGTAAAAATGGCAGGTCCATCAGCACCATGAATACACCAGGAGATGTGATGGTAAAAATATAAAAACATTGCGTAATCACCTGAAAGAAGGGTTTGTGTTTCTGCTAGACTAAATTAAGAGAGAGCTGTCAATCAAATCCTGTGCAACGTAATTGAATTCCTGTGTTTATAAGAAATGCTAGTCAAGTCTTGTAAAGTCAGTCAGCACAAATATTGATTGGCACTCGTATACATGTATTAAATATTATGTAAAAATTCAATGCAATGACAAACACAAAACCACTTGCTAGCAGTGCCACAGTGCAGTGGTCTCTAAGCAGCTATGCTGAGGTGTCACACTAAGATATTTTGTTACAATCCTGACAAACTTTTGCCTATACATTGTAGTACCTCCACTGGGCATTTGTTTTTGTATGCTTCTCACAAAACTATTTCCATATTTTGTCCTTGGAACCACTTTTGTCATCCACTTAAGATGGACTGGGAATGAGTTCAAGACATGGTGGACTGTTTGACGCTCTTGCCATGTTTCCTGCTGATCTACTAAGTTGACTTTTTAGCTGACTGCAGCAGTCCATTGTCAAGAGCCAGAATGTGACCGTCTGTTCCGGTCCATCATTGTATTCTTCTTTTTTTAGGAACTATGTATATTTTTTTGCAGACCCAAAAGTTAAGCTTTTAGCAAACAAAATCTGTTTGATTGTTTGCTGAGTGTACTGAAGAATTACATTATTAAACTCAGTACTGAATTCACAACTACTGTAGTAATGGCATTTCTGTTTACTGTGTCACTACACTCATGCAGAAATAATGAATGTGTTGATTTAGCTAATGATTGCCGAAGTATTAGTGGTTAAACATGTAGACAGATGTAAATCTCAGTTTGTATTTGCACATTTGTCGTGTGTATGTGGGTGTATGCTGTGGCAAAACTGTAAAGAATCCATTCTTGTCTGCAGTCAAACAGCTGCTGGTAATGTATATTTTCACTAAGCCTCTCTGTACTCATTCACTGAAAGTCACTCTAGATATGGGCATAAGCTAAACATTTAAAACATAATGTGTACTTGTGCTGCTGTGTGAGAGTGTGTGCCGGTGAGGGTTTGTTTTGGTGGTACATCACGAGGTTGTATCCCGTCGCCAGGCTCATTAGCCTGTCGGCGTTGCCCAGACTGCCCCAGCCAATCGCTGCTCGCTGCTTGGCTCTGTCATTTGCATGTGGTCCAGGAAGAGATAATTAGAGGGATCTCTGCCTGTCACTGTTAATCTGGGACTTAGTGAAGGGCTGTGACGCCGACATGCTGATGGACTGACACACATGTCTGCACATATACACAATGGCGTCATAGTCTTACACACGTAGACATGAGATAGCCACACATGCACAATTCCCACAAAAATGAAAGAACTGGTATTGATGTTTGTTAACTCTTTTTTAACAATCAATGTAGTTCTAAAATTTCTTTAAGATCTCCATTAAAGTTTTTGCTCACAATCCATAGTACTCGGAATACATCAGAGCTGCCTTTGCACTGGTATTTAAATTTTAGCATGTTGACTTAGCGGCTGTTTACGCTAGTTGTACTATGCTGTTGACACAGGTTTTAGATCCCTGTTCAGATAGTGTGCTTGTTGCTTCCCAAACAGGCAGAATGCTCAGTAAGCCTTTTGAACAAGCCCAGCTGTCAGCCTTATATGCTTTCACACAAACACTTGCACTCACACATCCATACGCACACATCCTAACTAACATGTACATGTGCTCATACACTGGCACATTCCCAACCACACACACTGAAAATACACTTCACTGATTGGCAGGCCTCCTGTTTTCCCATAATTCCGACTGATTTATCCAATCAATCTCACTTGGAGAGCTGCTAAAGCGTTGACTAATATTAAGAGTAGAACATGCGACAATTAAAACATCCTTCAGGTAATTACAAACCTAGTTTAGCAGCAAACAACTGAAGCATTTTATACATTCAGCATGTTGCCTGTGTATTTTATTTGTACCTGTTTGAAAGTTAATCAGATGAAATGAGGTACATCTGTGAATACTACTTCATTTAATGCACATGTTAAATATTATGTAAAATATCACATCATTAGTGCAAATATTGACTGAGTTCGCTTAATTGAATATTACAGACAGTGTTTCTACTGTACAAGAAAATCCCATCTCCCGTGTAAAAAGCTGGATAGATGTTCTTGTCACTGCAAAACCCATTTTCCACCCAAATGACAGCTAGCCTTTTTGCACACTGTGGGACTGTTTAATGGTGCATGTTGAGAGAAAGGGTGAGCACCGTCGCTGACCTCATCCGTCCTGCTCTGTGACCCTGTGTCACCACTGATGGCATGTAATAGTTGACACTTGACTTTAGGGGCTCTTTAAGTGCCAAGAGTGCCAGGGCCCTGGATTCATATTCTAATGTGGTCATCTTTGTAGTCTGTGCCTCTACCTTTTGTCCAGGAGCTCTCTCTACATGTGTTTCCACTTTTTCTTTCTTCATCTCTCTCACTACCTCTCAGATGAATATGCACATGCAATCACACACAGACATGCACACAGATGCACACTAACACTTAGACCTACTCAGACACACTTTTGCAGAATTGAAATGGCCTGTCCCACCCTCCTGCCCCTGTGCCATTACAGGTAAGCACTGAGGTGCACTTGTCTTGACACTTGTCTTGACAAATCTATAGACAACTAGGGTGAACACTCTTCTCTTCTCTCCTCACCTCACCTCATCTCACCTGAAATGACCATGTCTATCCGATGATATGTCACTGTAGATATAATAGCTGATTATATACAGGTATTTACTGTATATATACTGTAAATTTGCTAACTGGGTAGACTGCTTATCGGTTACAAATGGCAAGTATGTGTTTGTAGTCTCCCTTTGCTTTACCTCCCACTCTCTGTTTTCACCCCACCTATATGCGGCTTTTTACTCTGTGTTTCTTTCAACTCCTTCTCCTTTTACCTGCTCTGTCTCCCTATCTCCTATCTTAGAGAAACCATCATGGGTCATGTTTTTCTGAGTCTTTGATCATTGAGTAGTCTTTCAGTATGTTGACTACAAGGCCTCTCACCTCCCCAGTGGTTGTTGCAAAAGAGGGGGCACACTTATCTGGCTTCTATGATGTTGATGGTTGAAAGCATTTGCTGATGTTGAAAGTGTGTGTATATGTGTGTGTAAGCACGTGTGTGTCCACTCAGGCATGATGAAAGACTCTTATAGCACAAGGTTGTGATCATGTTCCAGCGATATTGTAGTTATGTTCTGAGTTGGTTGATAAGCAAGGTGCTCATGTACAGTATCTGACACAGTAAGGATAACAATTGTGTTGTGACTCTGATATTTTAAGATGAAAATTTTTTTTTTAATTATTACATTGTTTTAAAATAACCTAAAAGGTTGGAATTTGGATCTCTTACTACCCAAGCATTTCACCCATATCTGTTTGTTCAGTTATTGCATGGAAAACTTCCTTCACTGTGCCATAAAGGGTTTGTTCTCCGGGCACAAACTCTGGTTCAAATAGAAAAAGCTCTTTTTTTTCCTCAGTCTTTACACATTTTGTGTGCAGACGATGGTTGGGTGTCTGAGAGCTTTGCAGCTCCATCCAACTGCAGAATTCTCCCCTTTGTAAGATGCAGGGGATGGCCTTGATGTGACAGCTTGCTATGTTAGCCCAAGTTGTTTTTGACAGAAGACAAAGAAAAAGGGAAGGAGGGAAAAGGGAAAAAAATGAAACATAAAGGTAAAGCACTGGAATTTTTCTTCTGACGTGAATTGCCTTTGCAAGAATCAATTTTTTCCCTCCTTCATTTTCTTGAAAAAAAAATCTTTGTTTTTCTCCATATTGTAGCTTTGCCATGACTGTTAAGAACAGTCTGTTTGATTGAATTTGCCACTGGAGACATTTAGTGATCTTGATGGATTCTTTGGATGCAGGACCTAGGCTTGCTGGAAGCATCTTTTTTAGATGTTTTTTTTCTCCTGTGACATTATGGAAACTGCTCTACCCTTTACAGCAGACTGAACAGAGAATAGTATTATTTGACATATTGTACTGCTACATGCCAGTCTATCAGAATGCCAATGACAATCATAGGAAAGGACATTTAGATTACTGTCGAGGCTCCCTGTCCTGTCTCTTCCTATCTGGACTTCTATCACTCCATCTATTTTGTAATCTGCCTTCTCTTCATCTTGAGTTTGATTTGTAATGATGAAGAGCTGGTCAGAGGGGTATAGAGTGTCTGTGTGTGTGTTAATGGGGAACTTACAAGCTTGGTCTATGTGTGTCTATGCATGTTTTTCCAGTATGTCTGCCCTCTGTGAGTCAAAGTGTGACCCTTGGACTGTACCTTGCAATCAGTCAGCCTGTCTTTCCCTCCTGTCTGAGTATTCCTCCTCCAGCCCTTTGAAAGAGCCCTTCTTATCACCGTGTGGTAGACCTTCCCTCTGCCCCTCACTGTTCTCAAGGTTAGCTTCACTCCACAGCCTTTCTCTTTCCGCTATCCTTCAGATGCACCTGACTGGTATCTACCCATTCTGTGCTTGTTACACAGTTTCATAAAGAAGCCTGGATGTCAACGTGAGCATCTCCCTGTGTCCTCTATGTAGCCTTCTACTTGCCACACTCTACAGTACTTACACACATCTGACAAAAGAGAGGAAGTTTAAAGGTGGCTAGAATCTCCGCCTCTCCTTCTCACATTTTTCTTTATCTATTTCTCTCCTCCACCTTGTTGTCACTCACATGGACAAAAACATTCATTCTTTAGATTCTCAAGAAATATAGTGTGGGTGAAATCAGGCCCACTAGTACAGTATTTCTCCTCTGGTTTTCCCTCTTGTTTTGTCTTGGAAGCCTTCCTGCCTCCTCAGATGGTCTCTCAAGGGCCTGAATGTTTTTATGACCACATACCTAGGGGAGAGGTCAAAATGCTAACAGAGAGTGCCTCTCCTATGTATACTTTGTCTGACTTCATTTTATATGACCAGGTAACAAATCAAAGAAAAAGATGGAGTGTCTGAGGGTGATGGGTCATCACATCACTTCAGTGCACTTTGGCATTAATTCTATAAATGTGTGGGATAGACACCAGCATCCAAGGGATGTTGCCTCATGTGCTAGACCATTTTCTTACATATTGGGCTGCAGTCTCCCAGAGGGTTGTAATTTTCATTCTGATTATGACTATAAGACGGCCTTATCATGCGATTCACATTATTTTTATACTCAGCAATTCATTCAGTGACCCTCTGTGTTATATGACTGGGAGCATTGTCATCCTAGAAGAAACCAGTCCCACCAGAATAGAAATGTAAAGGCAATCACTCCATGCAAGTTTATACTGATTGGCATTGATCTCTCCCTTTTAAGGGACAAGTGGACTCAGTCCATACCAGGTTGAAAAATGACCCTGAGCTGAACAAAGCCACTAGGTCGTGGCGTTCATTCAGGCTTGTTCAGTTCACTTAATGTATGCCACAGATGAAGTTGGCCAGCTGTGGAAAACATGTTAAGGATGACCATATCCAGTTTTATACACCCTTGTAGACCAGTGCCAATAATTTTTGCCCCATTGATTTTGTAAATGTGCATTCATCTTTGTAATGAGATGTTTATTCACTGCAACTGTACTGTAATCTCCTTCTGCATGGAACCGTCGATGGACTGTTCTTGCTGAGAGTCTGATTACATCCTTCCTGGAGCAAGAGGTCCTCTTCAAGTTTTTGTTCCATATCACACAGTGCGTGAGAATCATACTCATCCATAGACTGTATATATTTTGGACAAAGTGACTGTGACATCACCCATTGGTTTCTGAAGGGCCATTTTGAGGCCAATCGACTTGTCACTTCCTGGCCAGCATCTTGGAGCCAAAATGGATGGATGTAACCATATTTTTACAAACGGCAGCAGGGCTTAGAAAGCGGGGGCTCATGGTTGAGCTAACATTAGCTGCTATCTTACTGATGCAGTAAAACTTCACCACGCAGAGTCAAACAGAGTCATATCACAGTGTTCTTAGTGTAAACACTTACCCACAGCTGCAGTTGAGTGTATCTAATGTATAACTACGAACATATTGAATAAATAGAAGATACAAAGCTCTGAATCGGTCCGACTTCACTATAGTGAGCTGCTGCTACAACAACATGTCAATCAAACCCCAGCACGGCAGTCATTACTTGGATTTTTGCTGTAATATCTTAATAACGAAGCAAAAAGTTAAAGATGGACCATCGCATTACTTATTAGAGGGTTCAAATAAAATGTTTAAGACCATGATGACGCATGAAAAAAATGTATTTTCTTAGTATTTTCAGATAGAAGTCCAATGCATCTCAATGGGAAAAAAGCCTCTTGGAGCCGGACAATCAATTCCCCAGCAGCTAAGCGGTGGAATTACAACATAAAGTTACTTCCGCATTGGCCTCACTGAACAGCCCCGGTCATTGCCCCTTGTACTCATCACATGCCTGTAGTTGACCAGTTTCTAACTCCATTTTTTGCAGTCTTTTCTATACATCTATGTCACTTCCGTCACTGCTTCTATTCAAACACTAGCCAGCTGAGCAACCATTGTGATGGAAGCTCCTACATCCATGCTCTCCCAATAAAACTTCTTTAAAAGTCACTTTTTACCTTTTAATTTAATTTAATTCACTTTTACCTTTAATTGTTATAGTAAATTGTTTACAATTCACATGATAGCTATGGCTCACATTTGATTTTTGCAAATAAGTTTTTTTTTTTTAACTTATGTTTGAAAGAAGTAACCACAATGAAACAAATACAGGAGCCATAAGTTTTGCTCAAACTGTAGGAAAATCACATTTGTCTATTTAAAGTCCACTGCCCACACTCTTAATTACAAATGACTAGAACATATTTGTGTGTCCAGATACCAGGAATAGATCTGTGTGTGCTGTTGTAACAACATAAATGTCATAAACTAATGAGACCCACAGAACCCTTTTTCACACATGCAGTGAGATATCTCTTGATCAATTGTATTGTTCTGGTAGGTTCCTGCCAGTTCTGACATACAGACCTCCTCCTTCCAAAGTGCCAGAAGATCATTTATCTGTGTCTGTCCACAAACTGTTCTGCATGTTGTCTTCCATAGAGCTTTGCTAGTAGCACCATGAATTCTGCTCAGCCCTTCTGTCATTCTTGGTCTAACATTGTCTGTATGTGTCATGTTGCAAGTAGTGCAAAACACAAACGATTTGACTGGCCAGACATACTTGCATCCATAAAAGTCCACATCCAAATGTGGTTTGGTCATATTTATAAAAGTCTCGTTGTATATTTTTAGCTATGCAGACTTTCTAAAATCAATGTAAATACAATTTATAGTTTCACAGTTTCCTCTGTTAGGAAGCACATTTCACTCATTTAAGCCAAATAGTATATTCTCCTTGTGTTTGCAGTGTATTCACTGTGTTGTTCATTTGATAAGTATTAAGGCAAGTGTTCTTCAGTGCACTTAAGTGTACCTAAAGTTGAAGAGGTGTAGGGCCATATTACTGAATGTGCAAATGAAGAGGTTTTTCAGTAATTATATCAGGTTTCATTTCATCAATTATTTTCATCTTAATTTCTAAAATATGCATAACCAAGAATATGTACAGTGGGGCAAAAAAGTATCTAGTCAGCCACCAATTGTGCAAGTTCTCCCACTTAAAAAGATCAGAGAGGCCTGTAATTTTCATCATAGATACAGTATACCGCAACTATGAGAGACAAAATGAGAAAAAATATCCAGAAAACTCACATTGTCTGATTTTTAAAGTATTTATTTGCAAATTATGGTGGAAGTATTTGGTCAGTAAGAAAAGTTAATCTCAATACTTTGTTATATACCCTTTGTTGGCAATGACAGAGGTCACACGTTTTCTGTAAGTCTTCACAAGGTTTTCACACACTGTTGCTGGTATTTTGGCCTATTCCTCCATGCAGATCTCCCCTAGAGCAGTGATGTTTTGGGGCTGTCACAAGGCAACACAGACTTCCAACTCCCTCCAAAGTTTCTTATGGGGTTGAGATTTGGAGACTGGCTAGGCCACTCCAGGACCGCCCGGGCAATGAAGCTACTCGTTCATTGCCCGGGCGGTATGTTTGGGATCATTGTCATGCTGAAAGACCCAGCCACCTTTCATCTTCAGTGTCCTTG
>JAQQAE010004688.1:0-18479 GCA_029823295.1 Pseudamia nigra | reverse complement strand
TCCGTTTCAGAATGAATGAAATTAGCTAATTTCGCTAGCCACTAGAGCTCTGACTTCTGGGTCATTCAATTCACTTCTGGGTCAATTTTTTTGCAGCTTTTTTCAGCGGTACCGAATTTTTTGTTGTCAGAAGCGGTCGTTGTCTGAGGTTCCACCGTATAAGAAACAAAATGAAAAAGTAAGCAACAAAATGAACAAATATGAGTGAAGTAAGCAACAAAATGAAAATGAAAATGAACAAAAAATAAGCAAAAAAATGAACTCAAATGAATACAGTAAGCAAAAAATAAACAAAATTAAGAGCAATGAACAAAATAATCAACTAAATGCCAAAAAACAAGCAACTAAGTGAGCAAACATGATTAAAATAAGCAATAAAATGAAAAACATGAGCAACAAAGTGCACAAAAGTGAAAAAAAAGAAACAAAATGAGCTAAAATGAACAAAATCAGCAACAAACTGAACAAAAATATGAAAAAATAAGATGAAAAAGAAAAAAATTAACAAAATTAACAAAAAAAATGGCAAAAAAATAACCAAACAATCCACAATGCAATGTAATTCATCCTCCATACATTTTACTGAGCCACACAGGAAATGTCACAATGTAGCAGTGTCACAATGTGGCCTTACGTACAATAAGGAAGGAAGGAGTCCCCAGCATTTGGAGCCCCACCCTCTGTCGATACCCCAGCACTTACTGTAAATATTTGCATGGGTGCAATGAGGGAACAACGTGTACTTCCTGTTTCAAGAATAATATTGAAGTACATGGTTGACTGTGAGAAAACACAGTGTGAATGAGGATTTTTTTTTCACTCCTCTCTGTGTTCGTTGCTTGAATGTTAAGAGTCATTTGATTTCGGATCCAAACTGACAAACAGGACTATGAGAGCATGTCACCCTGGTAACCCACCCAGTCTGCCTTTATAAATAGGTTGATTCATTAGTAATAACACACTTCTTATGGTATTTTTCATTTTAGTGACTGTCTACATAGTCTAGTGCCACAAACACCTGTTGTTGCACTTGATGGTGTTCATACAGTTTAATTTTACAAAGTGGCAGTTCAGTCAAAGTTACACAATGTTTTCTTCATCTACAGCCTAACTTTTTTTAAAATGAATTTTGTTTATTAATTTCTTTTCATAATTTCTGTTCATTGAATGATTTTCTTCATTATTTTGTTGATTTTCTTTGTAATTTTCTTCACTTGGTTTATTATTTCGGCGACTGCATTGATTATTTCAATTCATTTTTATTAATTTTATTAATTTTTGTGAACAGTTTGTTCATTGTGTAGACTATTGTGATTATTTTTTTGATTGTTATTATTATCATCATTATTATAATTTGGTAGATTTCTTAATTTTTGTTCATTGTCTTGATTATTTTGTTAGTGTTTTTTTGTGGATATTTTATTTATTGTATAGATTATTTTGTTCATTTTTGTGAGTATTTTGTTTACTTTTTGGATTGTTATTATTATTATTGTCATTATTATTATTTAAGTTCTTATTTTGTTCATTTTTGTTCATTCTCTTGATTATTTTGTTCAATTTGTGAATATTTTGTTCATTGTCTTGATTATTTTGTTCACTTTCTTCATTATTATTTTCAGTGTTGCTTGCTTGCTTGCGTGATTATTTCGTTAATTTTCTTCTATTTTATTTGTTATTTTTCTCATTTTTGCTCATGGTCTTTATCATTTTGTTCATTGTCTTTCATCTTGTCTGTTATTTTCTTGACTTGGTTTATTATTTTATTGATTTTGGTTGACTGTTTTTATTATTTCATTCAATTTTTGATGTTTTGTTTATTTGGTTGATTACATTTATGGATATTTCCTCATTGATATCTTCAGTTTTTATTGCTTTCTTGATTATTTTGTTCGGTTGTTTCATATTGTTATTTTATTTGGTTTATTATTTTTGTTCTTTTTGTTTGTATCTGTTTAGTGGACAATCATTTCTTCAACATTTTGTTCATGATGTTATTACATTTTTAAAAATTACTTATATTCACTTTTGATCATTTTTTTCATTTTGTGAATATTTTGTTGATATCATAGATTATTTTGTTTATCCTTTATTGGTCTTTTGATTACTTTGTTCATTTTAAAAATTCTTTTAAATTCTTTTAATTTTTTTTTGATAGTTGTTTGCTTCCTCTGGTTAATTTTGTTAATTTTTGTTCATAGTCTTCATTTGTATTCCTTTTTAATGCGATAGATATTTTTTAAATTTTCTTGATTGTTTTTGTTTACTTTGTGAGCATTTTGTTCATTTATTTGATTGTCCTTGTACATTTTTTTGTCCCCTACATTCATTCATTTTTCATATTTGTCCGTTTCATTGAGTTTATGCTTATTTTCGCAGTTTGTCCACCACATTTAACCACGGTCATTCCTTCACATTCATATTAATTTTTACACATTTATTATCTTTTACATTTAGACAGTAAAAACACAAAAATATAAATACATTTTTCAGTTGGACTCCCAGTTAGACACCAAATTTAATTTTTGGAGTGTTGAGAAAAGCACAAAACCACTTGTAGCTGCTTATTTTATGAATTTATTTCCAAATGTAAACTTCACTATTTCATGCATACAAGTTATGACAACATACATTATTCAACATCTGTTATTTTCATATTTGCATAGGACATGGTCACAATATATTGTCTAACATGTAAAAAATAATGCCATAAAAAGGTACAGCAGAGCAGCTAAGACCAGCACATTAAACGTGTGTAAAATCCCAGGAACTGTACAACTGTAATACTTGTATGTAGTGATTTTGGTTTGCTGAAAGAAAAACAAAACGACACCTGAAGGTTAGCTCGAGGTCATATGAGAATGTACTGGCCGTAGCTGAGTCGAGAGTTATTTACAGATTGGATTATACTGGTGCTGAGAGGGGAAGCAGCACCATGGAGTCACTACAACAGGCAACTGATGGTGATGGGAGAAGAGAAACACGGAGGTATCGAGAGAGCAATAGTACACTGAGGAGGTACACTGAGGACAAATAGGTACAGGAAACAACCAAAAGCTGGTGGTTCTCCGAGTTAGGTCACTGACAGCACCATGAGCTGCAAAACCTGCAACAGATATATCCTCTCAGGGCAAAAGAAAAAAAAAATCCCAACGCTTAAGCTCAAAGTCTTTTGTAAGCGTGCTTTTTTTTTTTTTTAGTCTACAGTAAAGAGCAAACGCCACACAGTGTCAGATCAGGCAGTGAGGCGAGACTGCGCAGTCAGTGCAGAGTATCACTGGACGCAGTCTGCTCACTGCCGTGCTGCATGTTCCGGCTCACTCCGTCTGCTTTGTCTTAAATCGTATAGTCACTCAAAGCTTGTTTCCTCCAATGATTACATGGGGTTTGTTCATTCATTCAAGTGATTTAAAAAAGAAAAATAATAGCTAAGTCGCTTATCTGAGATGTAGAAAAAGGTCCATATCAAGCGCAACATCCACTGTTCAACACTTACAGCATTATAAAATTGAACCAAGAGTTCAAAATTAATGCAACATTCATATTCCCCTTCAAAGCCTTTGGTAACAACTTGTATCTGTGGAGCTTCAGACTCAAAGCTCCCTTTTCTCTGCTCACCAACAACCACTCCATCCTATTCTAGCTGCTTCTTAATCATTAATAAATCTCCTCATTTTTAAAAAGCCTCTGGCCCTTGTCATGAGGGAAGACATGCTCTGTATGTCCTTAACGTTTCACTATTGCATGTTTGTTGTTGAATTGAATTGGCTTTGCTTGCACAAAGAGCCTGCTGAGAAGTTAGGAGAGGTTCAACCTGGGAAATGTTGACGATGACAAACGTACCTTGTGCACAACTCACAATGTGTAAAACCTCACAGTCAAGACAAGAGTTCTATTCATAACCCACAAAAATGCATCGGATCGATGTAAGCAGCACATTTATAGCAAATGCAATTTTCAATCCTTTGGAATGGTTGGGCGTTCATCATCATTAAGATTGTTGATGTCAAAAATACCTGCAATAAGCCATTATACATTGCTTGTGTATTGTACAGCAAAAAAAAGAAGAAAAAATTAAATAACAAGAATGAAACCAAAACAAAGCTACACAATCAATATGAAGCAGAAAAGAAATATTAAACTTAGAACACTTGCATATCAAATATGCAGTTGCTTCATTAAATTCTGTACATAACATAAAAACATGTCACACTTTATATAAAACTGTACACGTTTGTTAAATGTCTGATAATAGATAGGTTCGTTTACCCTCAACATCTTTAACATCATGTAGTTACCATTATAGTTTTGGCACACGACTGCATCCACCATGCTTGTATGTTGAGATCTGTCATTGATGATTTCAGTTGATCAGTGATATATCCGTGTAATTAATGACAAGGTTTTAAATAAGATTATTGTTAGTACTTAACATAATAGGTAACAATTAATTCAGTTAAACATGTTTTATAATTAGCAAAAAAAAAAAAAAAGAAAAAAAATCACCAGTACATCTGTTGTGTTGTTGTTTAAATGCTTTGTCTGAAATCTATGTGGGTTAACAGGTTTAAAGTTGGGCTGTACATGCTCACGCTTTGCTGTAATTTACATTGACATCATCCCTCACAGAGAAAATTCTTTAACCAACAAACACATGGAGTTTGGTAAAAAATAACAGAAATAACATTTCATTATGTCCTGAAATGATTACTCAGATTATCCAGAGGTGCAGGACCCTGACACTCGGGATGAAGAATAGAAAATGTAGCCCAGTGTTTTCTTTACAATAAAAAGTGTCTTTTTTTGTTTTCATTCAAGTAGGGACCAATAAACTCATGAGCACGTCCGTGCTACTCGTCGAATGTAAGCTACATGGTGGATCTTCTCGTAAAGATATGAAGGTACAACTTAAGTGAAATATTTAAGAGGTATGATTCTGAAAAAATATACAAGCTTCAAGATTTCATATGAGGCAAAAAAGCAATGATAAAAATTATGACTACATTGCTAACTCACAATGCTGTGGTCTCTATTCTTATGGAAAACTTTCAAAAGAATCTAAATAAAGAGAATTCATTACTCCATCTGAAACTGACATATATCGAGGTCAGAACGTTTTTTCTTTTCTCTTCCCACTACATACCCCCAAACGGTTTTCTAGGAGAGCTCGTGGATAACAGGCTAACTGCATTAACCTGCATCCTGACATCAGAGTAGTAAGTGTTTCTGATTAAAGGGGGAAACCCCACACTGGGTTAAAATCACTCAATTAAATGGTGAAATTATACAGCTTGACAAAAACAGTCTCAATGCTGTGTTTTTTAAAAAAACAAACAAAAAAAAACTGCTGAAATGACCTGAAGACAAACATGAATCTAGAAAAGAAAATTATAAAACAAAAGACTAGTACACTTGTCTCCAAAGAGGTCAAGTGTATCACTATTATTTGACAACAAAAGCAAGCACAGTAAAAATGGACATGTACAAAACTGTGTTCAATGGCCTTTTTGTTGAATTATTCAAGTAGATTTGGTACAGTGACTGTGGAGGCCTGGATTTCATTGGTGCAGCCTGGATGGATGGATCTACTGTTTTTTATAATCAGGTGGTAGGAGCTTCATTTTGCCTACTGTAAGTTATTTGTTTTTAAAGGGGCATTTCACTGAAAACAGCTCCAGCGTGCCCAGTGCTTACTAAGGCTTATGTTTAGGATGCTATATGGACATAACAAGGGAGGAGCTGGGCCCGTACGGAGGCATTCCTGTGTTTCCAGTGTGGTTGGACACTGACCAGCAGTGAGCACTAAGCACCCAGGAACACCAGAGAGGCTGGCAAATATTTCTGTGCAGCAACTGATGTTAGCATACAAAAAAAAAATCCATAAATTGCCCCATATCTGCTTTGCGGATGTTAACCCTGAGGTAAATGTGCAGATTATGGATTAAAAGTAAAACCTACCGGAGGGCACGCTAGTAAGATTTTTTTTCCAGGAGACTACAAACCAAGTCAGAAATTTACTACAACAAAAAAACATGGATAGATAGTCTACCACAAAGAAAATGCTGCTCAACAGCGATTTGAAGAGTCAAAATCAAAGTTCTTTATTTCAGAAATGGTAAATGCATGAAACTCTCAGTGCATCTCTCACTGAGAGCTGCTGATCTGTGGCATTCAAAGTGTCATCTTGCAGCCTGGAAACTATTTTAACAGTTCATCTGACAGAGGGTTGGTTTTTAACATGTGGCATTTTGAGGAAACTACTGCATTTGATCTAAAATAAGGGATGTTTTCTTTCTGGAGGATGTGACAGAATGGATTCTTCACAACTTTAAAGCGAGATGGCTGATGTGGAGAACGCAGGACAAGGCCTGCCATTCATGAACCTCCACCTGCTTGACTGCCTCAAAACCCTCCAAGCATTCAGGGCGAAGTTGTTAACATGCATATAGTGTGAAGCACGGGTCTGAGTGGTGCGGGTCGGCCTGGTCGAAGCTAACATGCAATCCATGACAGTGACAGCGCGGGGAGGCCTGACAGGATCAAACTGCATGGATGAAGCTCTTTCCGACCGTAGTACTGAAGCATTAAATGAAAATGCAGGCATAACACAGACTAGTGGGGCTGCAGCAGTTTTGATAGTGGTGCCCGTTTCCATGGAAAGTGTTACCATGCTTTTTGCCTGACTTATTGAGGCATGTCTGTCTAGAAACACAAGTCAGCTTTCTCACGGGACATCTGAGCTTCACAGGCAGAACGACATGAGGCTGGTGAGCACTGCACTTTGCTGATATGTTCGTTTTGGTTTAAATGTTGATACAACAGTTTAAAAGCCTCCTTGTTGTGAGAGAGAAGTTTGAAAGCAGCTGTTTGAGAGCTCAGATTTATCTCTATGAATTTGGAGCAATGTTTTCCTTGGCATTGTGAAATTTGACTCTCCAGCAGGAGTAGAGGATTTCTCCCTGTGCTTAGGATGGAGGTGGGTACATCCCACTCACTCTGCTAGCATAGTCTAGGTAGTACTGTTGTTCATTCTCTTTCTACACTCATTGTAGGTTGGATCAACCCACTAATTACAGTCATTTTTCCACTCACAGTTCTACAGTGGAAGGGAGGAAGAGAGTTGGGATGGAGGAGGCGATGAGGGTGTCTGCAACTGTCTCCTCCTCTGTGCTGCTCAGCTCATGATAAACCTCTCCTCTTTTATCGGGACTTGCCCTCTCTTGCCTGTCTAGTGCAGATAGCTGCTTTGTTCCCTCTGTGCTCTGCCATGTTGCAGCCCAACGTAGCTCTGCCCCATACTCTGGCCTAGATTTGACCCCCAACTTAGGCAATTTGGCAAGCTCAGAGTTTCACCACAGGACTCACCCTCTGACAAGACAGGTAGAGCCAGATGGGTGAGGAAGGATTCCCTGGGAATGGCATGTTACCACTCCTCCTGTGGGCTGTGAATAGCTTCTTGTGGGATGCAGCTGTTTCCTCTAGGGAGGCCACAAAAGGCTGAGCCAGGAGGAGGGAAGTGAGCAGGCTGTCTGGCTCTACCTGTGATACTGCCAACCACCAGCCTCAGGCCTCAATGAAGGGCAGCTTACAAGACTGAATAGAAAGCTTTCATTCACTCTTGTCTTTGGTACATTTTCCTATGTGCTTCAGCGAGGGATAAACATTGTTTCAACTAAAGTCCCTTTGTGTCCATTTGTGTGAAATACTGGCTGATGATACATGAACAGCTGCTTTGAAACTTGACTGTCTCCATTTAAAGGTTCTGAAGTTTCTTCAACTGAGTAGGTTTATAAAAACTGTTAACCCAATGTAATCTGGATCCTCCCGCTGTGCAGATTCATGCAGTAAACCCTGCACACCACTGTTTTATGAAATACATATTCAATGCAGTGTCGTGGCAAATAAATATTACCATCGCAAAGGAGGAACAGATGCGTTTTGTTTAGTGAGGTGAGGGTTTGGAGATCATTTTCTTAACACACAGCAATTACATTATATATAAATCCCCAGGACACGAGGCAGAACAGAACAAGAGTCTTGTGTACGATTGACCGTATGACCGTAGGGCTAGTTTCCTCAAACGTGAAACCAACAAAAACAAAGAGTGCAAATTGTGTTGAGTGTAAGGCTGCAATATATGTACTGTACGTTTCTTTCCACCATGTTCATTCTTTCAAGCTAACAAGGCCATCCCTGAGCAGGGCGTAAAATTCAACCCCTGTTGAATTTCAGAGTAAAGTGATGAGTATATTGTGCAGTCAATGTGAGTACTAATAAGTACTGTGGTATTACAGAAATAGCAACTGTCTTCAATCCTGAGGTGTGTGTGTACCCCTTCTCCTCGCCTGTTCAAAGAATTTAAATAAACAAACCAATATTAAGAAATGAAAAACTGATAAGACTTGTCAGGATGTCTGTTTTTTCTCTTCTAAACCTTGTTTAGCTGACTGCAAACACACATTGGACAACTAGCCATGATCAGAAGCTAAAAATACAGACTTATGGTACAAGATGCAAATATTGCCATCTGGGAAAGATATTACCTTCTTTTAGGATCACACAAGTAATTGCACTACAATAAGCACTTATGTACATTATGGTACACCACAGCAAGCGCAGGAATAGCAAGGGGGGATTTGCTGACAACTGTGCAACACAAGTGTTATGACGAAAACACAGGCCTCATAATTTGGAGGCGGAAAGTGCGACTGGGTTTCAGTTTAAGGCGAGTTGGCTGGGCTGAGGGCGGGGCTGAGGGTGGGGCTGGAGGCATCCGAGCGGCTGTAGTCACTGAGGGAGCTGGGACGTGTGGTGCTGCCGCTGCTGCCACCGTGGGGCCTCTTCAGCATGCCGGGCTGGAAGTCTGAGTGGCGCCTGGCGTGCTTCATCAGGTGGTCGCTACGCATGAATCGCTTGTCACAAAGTGGGCAGCCGAACTTCTTCTCCCCTGTGTGGGTGCGGTAGTGGCGGGCGAGCTCATCTGAGCGAGCAAACTTCTTACTGCAGTCCGGCCAAGTGCACGGAAAAGGCCGTTCTCCTGCAACGGTGAGAGGGAAAGAAACACGTTAGTGCATGTTTGACATCCCATTCAGCATATTTACGTTTCATTACTGCTGATCAAAGATAAAGACAGCCACACTTCACATCAGATTGAAGCATTTCTCCAGCCTTCTCAGCAGCCGTAATTTTGCAGTGATTTCAGACTGATGTGATGATCAGCTGCACAGATGTGAAACTAGAGGTAGGAGCTAAATGAAAGAACGCCATGTCATGTGCATAGCAGACACTGCAAATCTGTTTGAAGTTTCAACAGCTGTACCACTGGGGATATGGTTATGGGTCGATTATCTAGTAATCAAGTCAGTGTTGATAAGCTATTACTCATGATATGAAAGCAGGACATTGCTTAGAGCAGTATCAGAGCATTATCACAGCCAAAAAGGAGCATTTTTAAAAGGAGATGTACAGTGAAAATGACAATTTCCCATTACAGGTCTGAGAGCTGTGAATATAATGTCAAAGTATCAAAATCCTCACTAGAGGAAAAAGATTTTGCCCCTTTCCATAAACTGGACCTGAAATAAGTAGTTTGGATTTCTGAATATTTGTGATGTCACAAAGATCACTGTCTTCAGTCAGTCCTAAGGGACCACCAGAACCACACAAACCATCCTGACATCCTGGGATATTGTGCCTTGGAGTTTACTGGATGGAATCCATGTTACCTAAAAATTGTTATCATTAATTATAAATGCATAATTTGAAAACAAAGTTTCATAATTTTTTACAGTTCACAGTTACAATAAAAGGCTGAGGTTCATAAACCACACATACAGTTAATGGACATATACAGTATAGCTCAAAAAGTTATTTTCAGTATCATTTTAGACTCAGTTGTACAGATGTCTACACTGAGCAATTATTTTTCTTAAAGACACCCTATTTTAAAAAATTAGATAACCAAAGTACACTGATGATTAAACAAACTTGTCACAACTTGAGACATCCCTTTTATTATTGCATTAAGTAATTCTCTCCACAGAGTAAGTATTGTGGACTAGAACCAGCACTGACCCCAAAAGCAAAAGTAACATTACTTAGATTGCTTACGTGTCAATTATGAGTTTAAAATTACATTGAAGTGCGAAAACAACAAAGTGCTGATAATAATGGTGGGTATTGAAAAAAATGAAAGATGCAACTCACAGAAGATTACATATGACTGCACTGAGAGCAGCTAACAAAAGCCTCTACCTAACATTTGAGTGACTCATTATAAGGTGTTTATGAGTTAACAAGTCATGAACCCTGAGCATAGCTAGCAGACATTTTTCAGAGAAGACGAGGCCAGCTGAACAAGACTGTGCTGTTTTGTGTACATAGCATAGTCTGAGTCAATAAAGTGTAATGATCACAAGGTTATTAGTAAGGGTAGATAGGAAACAATAGAAAAACTTGTCAAAACTCATTGTATATATGCGTGTCACAAAAAGCTGGAGGGTTTTTCTAGCAAATCACCTCAAATTTGTGTTGAACTGGAGAAGCAGACAGAGTTTAATTATCTAAGCTCCAGATGCTAATCATACTCACAATAGTTACCCAGCCCATTTTCCAACATGCAACTATCTGTGACTCGGCACATGGGAAATTACACCCTTCCCCCTCCATCAGGCAATAAAAGTGGGCTTTGACACAAATCTACTCAAAGCCAGATGGTACTATATATCTTGTGGTTTCCTTCAATTCTGATGTGGAAACAGTTTGTATGAAGACTAAACGCAGCATACTGCATCTACTGGCCAATATGTCTAATACTGTGTTCCTTTTAGTTCCATTTCAGTGAGTTTCTGCCTGACAATAGCTACATCCAGCATTCTAATTTTACCAGTGTGACCTTGCAGTGCTATAGCGAAGGGCAGGATGTATTCTTTTGATGTTATGGTTCTTCTCTGAGCATAAGAATATAATCAATCATCATGTACAAACCTGTGCCAGGGATTTGAGGAATAGACAGTAGGATACATGAATGTTTATAGGTGCATGACAAATAAGGACATAAGAACAGGCCTGCCAAATGCTGTCTTTGTTCTGTGGTTTCCCTCCGGGCCACAATGGAAACAGTGCTGTTCACCATCAAACACTCATATGCTACCTGATGCCAGTGAGTCTCAAAAACAAGAACTCAGTGCACTACTTGTCTCGGTCCCTCCCCCCAATACTGCATGGTTACAAAACATGCAGACAGACAGAGCAAGTCTAGACAGCCTGGTCTGTGCTCCTGCCTCTGACGCCTTACCTCAGCTCTAGACCAACTCTGTCAGCCATTCCTATTCCCGCTCCTATGGGTTGATTCTAGTCTTGGAGTATGTCAATACTACCTGATGCATGTCTGTTTGCACGCAAGTGATGATTTACATGCATGCATTGATTCTACACACCCTCACACGTTCTGTAAATATTTTTGAGTTTAAGTTTACAAAAATGAAGATGATATAGTTGTTTGACCTCATTTATACATCCCGCATTACACTGTCCTACAGCTCGAGGAGAACATGAGCCAGTTTAAGTTTTAAGTCACTAATATCATTGAATAGACTAATGATAGTCTGATTTCGTACCTTATTAGCAAGAGAAACAGCCGGTGCTGCAACCTGGCACTGCAAAATGAGTTATTGGCTAAAAAGTAGAGCTAAGCTCTGCAGGCTGCTTAAGGCTCAATAACCAGTGTAACGGATCCAACAACATTAATATTTAACCAGACACCAGAGAGCTAGGCTGAGATATCCCATCTAACTGCCCTGATACAGTAATGCAGTCATAGTGGAAGCATCAGGTATCCAACAGCAACTCGCCAAGAAGAATCAAATTATTTAGAGCTCCATGACTTCTCAAAAAATGCAGAATTAATGCAAATGATTTCCACTTCCACCCCATCCTTTTGGCTTTTAGGGCAAAAACATAAATATGCATTAAAAGTCCTGCTGCTTTAATGTCAGCCTTGAATTTTTCTCCAATATTATAAAAGAAGAATATTCTCCAGTTAATTGTTGTGCTTGTTGCATAACATGAGGACTGGGCCTTAATGAGAGAAGCTGTTTTATCACAATGAAGTGGATGATAGAACAAATGTTTAGATCCTGAGTTAAAATTAGAGAAGGGGCCGTTACTAATAGTGGTAGGAGGATGTCACTCTTCTCGATATTTCAATAGGTTGCAGCTATTACTCAGCATCACTGATGAAAAAAGACTGCAGCGAGCTACTCCCCTTACCCTGCTCTTCTTCCCTTCTCGTTTCATTGTTGTCACAGCAGGGCACCGTGGCGACTGTGACGCCAGGCCTCTCTGATGGTTATCCAATCTCTGGCAACGTGCCACATCCAGGGTGTGGTTTGTCTTTCTCAGAACATGTCAGTTACAGAGGGTGAGAAGAGGGGGCAGTAATGAGGGAAGCTTTTCCCTAACGAACACAGTGACCCAGTTACCCATAAGTGAGTTACATCACGCACACTAACTGTACTTGTACTAAGCACCAGTGTCCCCCCTCCAAGGCGATGCGGTTTTGTCACAGGTACTCCTGTTATGTAACTGTTCCCGCCGAGGCCACTGGGTCAGTAAATAAACGGCTCGTGTCTGCTCTTCTCCCATTCACATCTTTCATAACTTTGGCTCCATTGTTTTCACAGAAATATTTAAGGGAAACAGAATCTGAGTTCATCTCATGGGTTTCAAAGGCTGCTATCTTTTAAAGGTGAGATCAAATCACTTTTTGACGTGAGCAACGGTGCCAGGAACTCAGCTAAGTCACCTGCTCCAGCTCGAGCTACCGGCATTTTAAACAAGAGTAGATAACATTCCTCGTGTGTCCTCAGGCATGGGCCAAACTCACACAGTGTACAGCTAAAAACGCCACGTGAGGCTGCCATAAGAGAGTTAGAGTAAATAGCTCTGCAGGGTGAGAAGGAAAAAATACAAGTCTTGTGGATACATCAGAGATCACCTTGAAGTTAACTTTGCTCGCATGCCAGAGTGAAAACCAGAACAGGAAATATCAGAACAAAGTGCTCTGCAAACCTGTATGGACTTTTTCAGTACATGTAGCTAGAGATGCACAATAAGACGGGAGCCAGACAGTATCACAGCTCAGTAGTGTTGGAGCTACCTCATTTTTGTGCGGACTTAGTGGCATAGCCAGCTTGGCTACATGAAATAAGAGGGACACCACAAACTCCAGTGGAAGAGCTCAGCACAGTCCTGTAATTTGGTTGCGTGCTTACAACAGACTGTGACCTGTAACCAACCAGGAGCCAGCTACTTTGCAAGCAGACAACCATCCATGGGATTTTGGATAATACAAAAATGACTGCTATATCCTTCATCAGCATAGACCACTGGAGCAGACAGGGTTAACCCAAACGCACCCAGCCTCTCCCTCTACACACACCATCACATGCCCACATGATCTAAACACAAACATATGTGTGCAGAACAATAAATATACATTAAGCATTGTAGCTACTCGTTTCATTCTTCACACAGCAGCATACGTAGCCTCTACTTGAGCAAAAATAACAACAAAGGCTTACAAAGTTCTGTGGTCTGCTGGAAGAAAAAAGCGTTGCCTGATTTGAAACACTTCTCAGATCAGAACAACTGTTTACGTGGCTGTTTGTCTATGAAAAATTAACTCAGTGGGAGAGGAGTCAAATTACCAAGAAAATCTCTCAGTCAAAACATGTTTGCTCAGAAACTCCATTCAGTCTGCTTCAAACAAAAATAAATTGCCTCTGCAGGAGCAACAAAGGGCCCTTGGGTGGGTCAGGTGGTCATGATGAAGACTGGCTTAAACTTCCCAGCACAAACTTTGGAAAACACTGATCTATTATCATCTTTTGTCTTTACTGAGAGGGACTGCACTTGCTGTTGAATAGTTTGCCTCCCCTTGTGGGCTCCTAGTTGTCAGGTTGTGAACAATAGCAGCAGCCTCGCTCCCAGCAGGAGAGACACTCCTGTAATGCATTTCAATCAGACAAGCAGTGCGTACTAACCGTAACTCACTTGCCCCAGTCTGCACAAAACCAGTCTATTGACATTCACCTGGAGACATGCAATGGGGTCGAGTGTGACGTCCGATTCCAGCACACACTTAGCCATGCATTACCCTTCTCCCCTTAACTCTTTAGGGAAAGGCAGGGGATACATGCCTGCATTGACTAGCTCATCACATTTGCCTCAATTAGTTAAAGTGGGCTCTCTCTTTCAGCCTTGAGTGCATGCTAAAACAACCTGCAACCTCGATGTGTTGCAGACAGTCTCCTTATCTTTTAAATCCTGGTTAACTAAGGACATGCAAACAGCTGCAGTCATTAATGGATGTTTACACTTTGTCCGCAGAAGCAGGTGGGAGAAGGGATGCCCCATCATCCATGACTCCCACTCATGCAGTGCAATACCAGCTCATTCCACTGATGGAGTCTCACACGATAACTCATCAAACTGGCATCTTTAGTAACCTGCACCAAACAAAGAGTCTTGCAAGACACACTGATAAGAGCAGACAGTGCCAGACACTGTACCTGACAGTCTAGAGGTAATAAAGTATTTTCATACCTCATAGAGAAATAAAAATTAACTCCTTCCTCAAAACTTCACAAAGTACGGTACTCCTCATCTTGTGCTGAGGGCCACACCCTATTCCTAGTCGTGGTCTGCAAAGTCTGATTTATCATGCAAAGAAAGGGGGACACACCTTACATGCCATCAAGAACATAAACATCCCAGCTACAAACACATCATTCCCTTGACTTTATAACTGCACAGAAATTTCATACATTTCTCCCCTTTTCAAGCTGTGCTGAACACAGTGGACATAGTCATATACAGACAGAACCCTGTGTGTGGTGGTTTGACAGGGGTGTTCTCTGCTGAAGAGGTCACAACCCTTCAAACGTTAATCAGATTAGCTGCAGATGCAGCTGAATAAATGACCTACATCAATGGAGGGCACTGACAGTGTATATCCTACAATCTAACCCCACCCCCGTGCTGCCGCACTGTACTGTATATTCTGCTCTTTGTACTGCAGATCCCTCCCTCGCATGCAAGATGCGGTTGGTGGTTTTTGAACAGTGGAGGTGAAAAAATGCACAGTGTTCCACAGGTCTGTATCCCTCTCTTCCTGCCACTGGTAATCAAGACCATGCCACAAGCCATGGCCTCGCAATACAACACCTACAGCACCTATTTTGCTTTGCAGGCTGCAGAAGGATGGGAGGGGCTGGAGGGAGAGGACAGAGCTGCTTTTATAGAAGTACTCCAAGGCTAGCTAAAGAATACATGAGCCCTGTGGGCCATTGAAAACAGCACAGCCGGGGAACTGTATGACAGGGGCCTTTCAACATAAGTGTCCAGCATGCATGCTTGGCTGCTTCATTACAGTTAGAGTAACATTAGCCAGGAACTATCCTACCATTAGCTTCACATGAACACATATGAGTGTATATGAACAGCATGTACCACCCAAGCCTTGAGATGATTCACAGAGACCAGCACCATCGCACCAGTGGAATAGAAGCAAGACTGTTGCTCTGCTTTGGTTTTTATTTACATCCTGAGGATAAAGTACATTCAACTAAGTCTTTATTTCTATTAAACACATACTACACAGCTACTGCAACATGCTTTTCATGGTCAGACTGCATTCACAAGAGCTGCTTATAAGTACACTTTTGGAAACTTCTGTGCAGCAGAGCCATCACCCTGTTATACGTCAGAAGCAATATGGCTCAACTGGGAGGAGTGGTGGAAATCCGGCTTTGTGGCAGGTAGACAGACTGACCTCTTGTGCCCTAGTAGAGTTTTTACCAATTAGTGTGCCAAGGTCAGACTCAAGCAAGAGCAGGAAAACCCCATCTCCACCCTGCTACCTCATCACTGCCACCAGCCACATAGGAACACTGTGCACTTTGTGCAGTTGTGTGGGCCAAATATAAAACCACTGGCAGAAATGCAGTATATATAATCAGACTCCTGCTTCTTTTTCCATGTGGAATTTCGTATAATTTCACATTTTAAAAAGTGCCATTAACCACAGTTATTTGGCCTAAAATAGAAAGCATGCATGAATAACTGGGTCTAAATGGCGGTGGATCTGCACTGCCAGGTGGTGCCACGTATTTTTCAGGACAGACAGTAAAGGGCTTTAGAGCAATCTCACAATATTAAAAATACCCCCAGCAGGACACAAAAGAGCATGAGACAAAACATCAAACCAACTGTAAAATATGCCATTATGCCCTTTGTCTTCAAGTAATACTGACCCTGTCCCTCCCGGTGATTCGAACAGTTTTCGAATAGGCCTTGCACACTGACAAGATGGCCTTTTGTGAAAGCAAACAGCCGGGGCCTCAAATGGCCCAGGCTTTCCTTTCTGAAGAAGACATGACTTGTAATGAGCTTGTCAGAGGCCATCTCTCCTTTGGAGATGGCAGTGTGCATGACATGACCAGAGCCAAGCAACGAGGCCTCTCTGAGAACACCATGTACTCTATGACCACAAGTCCACTTGGGAAAATGGGTCTTCACTGTTAAAGTCATTTATGCTTCTTAAGACAAAGAGTAAAAAAACTGAATGAAAAGAGACCAGCTTGTGGTAGAAACGTTTGAGAAATCAATCAGAAGTAGTTGCATGTTTATAGCCTTCATTTTGTCCAGCTGGAAATGAGTTCATCTGGGTATCAGTGCTAGATGGCTGCATTTTCCATACAGCAGGACAGAGTATGTATATGTGTCAGACAGAAACACCCCACCTCCTGCACCATGAGATCAGACAAAAGCTGTCTGGTAACCTTAGACTGCTAAACTGCTGCAGATTCCTCACCGTCAAACTTAATGCAGTATAATGAGCGATTTAAATTCAGAGTTTACTGCCATGTCTGCTCCATCCAATTGTCCCTCTTACACTGTGTCAAAAAAAAACTCCCTAGTCTCCACTGACCATGATCCTAACCAGAGCATATTTATATCTTGCAATACTTGCCATTTTCTTGAGATAATCTGCCGTCTTTGTCAGAGACAGGTGTTCTGACATATTTAACTCTTTTTCATAGTTACATTGATTTAAATCACCATTTGCCCATGGTTTGAGCACCCAGATATAACCTTTAAATACAAGGGGGGCAACAAAAATTGTCCTAGTATTCAAAACCTTGGAACAGTCAAAGTCCACAAATAGAAAAATCACAGTAATGCTCTTTTAAAACAAGAATGGTCTGTTTCAAGATATTGTTGCTGGATGATGCTCATTCTAAACTAGTAATGGCATTGATTTTTTTTTTTGTAGTGGAGATATTGCCTAAGAAATACACTATATCTCAGGTTTCAGCTCCCCTTACACTAACAAATCCCATATAGAGCGATTGCAAAAGCTGAGATGATGAGGGTTTGGGCGTTGCAGAAGTCAAGTGAGGACACCAAGTCCCTCTCTCTTTGTTAGAGTCTATAACAGTGCTCCCCCGCCACTTCGAGAGCAGTGTTTGGCTGGAACTGACTGAGCTGGAATCCATTCTCTCCTCAATCTACTAGTACAGGCTGAAAGAAAGCACACTGAGAGAGTCTGGCTCAGAAAGCACTGCAAGGTTGGCCGCGGCAGTCGCGATGAACTCAGATGACCCACATTCTGGGACTATCCAATCAAATAAGCAGAAGCAGTGATTATTAGCAGAATTTATGGGATACAAACCAATCAAGTATCAAGACCTGTGAAGGCACAAAGGCAGGCGAAAGGAAACGCTTAACAGGCAAATACACAAGGGCAAAGCAAGACAGAGTAATGGAACTGCACTAAAAACACATGGGCAGGGGTTAGTTTAGTTTAGGGACCGTGCACAAAAACATTCATCTCATCAGAGGAAATATGCATTGTACCAGATTTAGCTACTACGGTAACTGGTTTCAGAAAAGCACACCGAGTACTGGAGGCTGAGTCTCGATAAGTTTGGCTGAGACATGGCAGCATTATTAAGATGACTCACATTTTGTAATCACCAATCAAATGAGCAGGAACTGTTCTTATTATCGGAAAAGATGCGAGCCAAGCCAATCAAAATGCATGCATCCCAAAAGAAAGAAAGGCAAAGGAAAAATCTTAACAGGGCTGGGCTGACAGACAACAATAAACCATGCACAACAGATAAAACACAGGATTACTCTAAGAAATATACATTAACATGGATTTTGATATGCATATTCAGGAATTAAAAGTGTTTCATATTCATTGCAACGTTTCTGTGAAGATCAATATGTCAGATGCAGTTCGTACAGTGTTTGTAGTTTATTTTTGTCATTTTATTGTATTGTTATGGGAGACATATGTGAATTGTGCAAAGAGGGCTCAATGTCAAGTACTGAATATTGTCTATGTCCTGATATAACCACAAAAAGCAAATAAGCCATTTTAGGACATTGTGGACTATATTTTTCTT
>JAQQAE010004687.1:0-18481 GCA_029823295.1 Pseudamia nigra | reverse complement strand
GGCTGAAATGAGTTTTCTCCGCAGGGTGGCTGGGCTCTCCCTTAGAGATAGGGTGAGGAGCTCGGCCATCCGGGAGGCAAAATCATCAAAATAATCAAGTTAACAAAAAATGAACAAATTGCAAAACAAAAATTGCAGTAAGAATATCTTGAGTGTGTTGTCACATTTTTTCCCTTGTTGTGGTTCTATCTGTCACTTTATTAGTGATAATTAATGTGCACTTTACATTGTTATAACCAGTAGGATAAAGGATAGAAACGAAACAGGCAACAAAATTAGCAAAGACGAACAAAATAATAATTGCACAGGAAAGAACAAAATAAGTAACAGATCTTGAAATAAACAAATCTTGAGCATGTCATCAATCTTACTATGTGCAGGATAAAGAACCTTATGAATACTTTTAATCCTGCTTGAGTCACTATAATGATTAAGTAACAATACTTTTACTAGAGTACTGTTTGTGTTTATTCTACCCAACACTGCACATTTTTATGTATTTTCCATTTTAGATGTCAAAGATAATAACGGGTACAAATAAAGACCTCAGTTATTTTTTTATTTTGAGTAATGTTGTAAAAGCCAGCATATACCAACAACATGAACAAAATATAACAAAGAATCAACAAATTGATGAACAAAACAAAGAAAAACGACCAAAATAATAAGCAACCTCTCCAAAAAAAAGACCAAAACAAAATGAATAATGGTAAAAAAAAAACTGAAGGAAATAAACAAAAATGAAAAAAAAAATTTAATGAACAAAACACTATAATCAAGGTGATAAACAAAATAGAGAACGAAGAAAATAATTAACAAAATAAACAAAAATGAAAGAAATCTAAGAAATCAACCAAAAATTAACTTCATATTCCAAAATGTTAAAAAAAAATCCAAGAAAATGAACAAAAATAACCAAAATGATTCAGAAAATAAACAAATCTACATTTTCAACAGAAAACAGTAAGTCTAACAGAGACACAATAGGTGCAGCTGTAGCATTACATCTCAGAAATGTGGAATTTGGATCAAATGTCCATTGTATTTAAGACCAAACAAATTCATATTTAAGACATCAAAAAGCATACTAAGCCCTTATCCTTATAAAATTGAAATCAAGTATTTTTCTGGATCTTTAGACACACTAATAAACATCACAGATGTGTCAGATTTGGACTGGTTAATTATGATGTTGATCAGCATGTCCATTTCAATTTAAATAGCAGACATTAATCAAATGAATCTTCCTGCAGGTCTTACTTAAATATTTGAATGAGTCCAATGACGAGCCATCGTCCAAGTTCACCCCACAGCTTACAGGCTCCCATCTCCAGGAAGACCTCAACATACTCCAACACAGACAGCCAGGTCAGGAGTCTCTGCTGAGAGAAAGACTGAAAAAAAAGACAACAGCAGCAGGAAGAAACTGTGAAGATTTATCCATCTGCTTTTACACATCACATATCCTTATACCAGATGCTGCACAACTGACTACTTAACTACTCACTGCATCACCCTTCTTCTTTTTCTGCTATACAGATATTTGAGACTACCACTGTATTTCACACAGTTCCATCAGCAAAAAAAGTGGAGACGCTACGGAAAATGTAAATGTAAACATAAAATAGAAAAAGCACAAAAACTGAACATTTTTATTCATTTTTGAAAATTATCTGCATATAATTTTCAGAAAGGTTAGGTTCAGGAACACTGCCCTGAATCACTGTCTGTGGACAGTTTATCTGTATACATAATCCAAACTGAAACTCATGCAAAAAAAATTGCATAAAGAGAGACCATCTGACTTATTTTCAGCATTCAGTTCAAAAACACACTAAAGAAAAGAAGAGAGAAACAGAGTTGGTAAGTGGCCAACTGCCTCCAGCGGTTGGGGTTAGTGAAGAAAGAAAAGAGTAGATGGAGCTACAAACACAGAAACAAGACAACACACACCGTTTCAGCATTTCAAATGTTGTCTTTATGCGACTTCCAACTAAATATGGATTTAAATGTTTTGCAAATCATCAGACTCTGTTTTTATTAGTATTTTACAAAGCGGCTCAACCTTTTTGGAAACTTGACAGTATTTGTATTTGTGTTTAAGGTAGATCTCTAAAGCATCACTCACCACGGGAAAGGCACATCTGAGGCCCTTCCGTAGAATGCTGTCATTGAACAACACCAGCAGATTTGAAGCGGAATACACTGAAAAACATTACATTTACAATGAATTTACTGCAAAAACCTAAAATCAATCCTTGCTGCTCCATCACAGCAGCAACAAAAAACGGAACAGTATACTTACCCAGTTCAGATATTTCAAGGGAATCTGTAAAGCGACCTGCAAGACGAGAGTAGTAACTTTATGCAGAATTATTTGACTTATATGCACCATAAGCAAGTCATGCAAGGTTTATTTAAAATGAGCAACAAGTACTATATGTTTCAGCTCAGATACGGTCAGTGTAAAGTAACCTGGTGTATCAAAGTATATAAAGTTAGGTTGTACAGTACTTAAGACAAACCACTGCGCCACTGACCTGCGATCAGGTAGGAGAGAGTCCGCACGGTGTTTTCCAGCTGTGCAGTGGCAGCTGGATTTCTCCGCACGTAGTCAATGTAGCGTTCATACACACGCGTCAATTTGTCTATGTACTCTTTGACGTTCGCCATTTCAACCCACACTCACTACAAACTGAAAAAATATCTCATAATTTAGCCGCCGTGGAGATGAAATACAGGGTTTTATGGACAGTTCTCCAACTTCTTTTGCCTTCTTGTGTCAAAACTTCCGGGTGATTATTCCGACAGTGAAATAAGTCCCCTCGCTCTTGTGTCTAAACATTGGTTCCAGTTCCTACTGTTAGCATTAAAGTCCAGGGCTATTCTTCCGGACACGTTATTGTTGCATCAGCGTCCAACCATCCAGCACTGTGGCTATGTCGACCTCAGGAGAGCCAGGTGGGGTTTGTTTTTTACTTATTCATCCTAGTTAAAGAAATAGCTGAAAGATGTAATATATGTTTGATTTAATATATGTTTTGGCGAGCTGTTACAGTTACTAAGATAAAACTAGCCGGCTAATTTATAATGCCTGCAGAGCCGCTTAGCTAAAAACAAACGAGACTGTCAGACCCCCTTTAAAATCTGACTGTAATATCGGCGTTAATTAGGTGTTATTTAAATTGCACGTGCTTTAGGAAATATTAAAATACGTTTCTTCTATCAAGAGGGATGCTATTAAATTCAGCGCGTATATGTACAGTAAATTCGTACCTGAATTGCCAAAGTGCAAAAATGTATTGTTTTTTCTTTTTTTCTTTCTTTTTTTTAGAAAACGTATAGTACAACATACAGTCTATAATACAACCGCGAGTCCTATTAGCTAAGCCCAACACTAAGCTGTGCTATTTTTCCGAGGAATTTTTAAGATAGATCAACAATGCTGTGTTAATATTAAATACTGTATCTCACACCATGTGGCCCCAGATTTCTGCATTACTTTATTTACTCCAGTCCTAAACAGTGGCTGTGCAGCTGTCCATCATGATGAAGAACACAATTCAACAGTTAACTGTCTTGACATCTAGACAGATGTGCTTTCCATGTGAAATGGCTATATATAAACATAAGGTTTGTGAGGGGTGCCTTGTGAATTAATGTTGTATTAATATTGTATCTTATTTATCACCTTTACTATGTTGCAAGATGGCATAAGCCTGCTATTTTAATTTGATACCTTCCAGTCCCTCGGTAATCAGGTAAAATTTATGACCAATGTATTTTCATTTGAAAAAGACAGGTTTGCCGTTATTGAGATCGATTGATGTTCTGTCTTTTCTCTGTTGAGTTTGAACACCCAAAAAAATTTTTACTGCTTTGTAAAATAACCATCAGGTGCACCGGTTCATTCACAAATGGAGCGTATTTTAGATGCATTAATCTGGCAAAACAGTTAAGGTGCATGTTGCTCTCATCATAAATAGGGAGGAACAGTTATGTCTCCACATCCACTCATATGCTTTCCATGTTAATTTGTTCTGTTCATTCTTTAGAAATGTTTGGGGGCGGTATGTTCTTCGTAGTGTTTTTTTTTTTTTTTTTTTGGAAGTAATATTATGTTTTATTTATGTTAAACTGTATTTATTTTATTTTCACTTTTACTTAGTGCCAAGATTGCATCAGCCTGATCTATTAGTTACTCGTTGACAACTTTCACTGTGTTTGTGGTCACACAATATGTATGTAATATGTATTTAATAATATTGATGGATTTAGTTTTAACTCAGAACCTAAAAACAGTTCAAAGTTTTTTATGTTCAGAATTAAAGCCAGTAAACTTAAGTGTTTTTTTTTAATAGCTGAAAGCATTTGCAAGAACCGGATGCATTTTGCAGTGAAGTTTTCAGCAGGGCTAGTTTTTTCATCCCTCGGTTTGTTTTTTCATCAGTCTGTGATGTTGGGTGACAGTTTCAATATGATGTGTTACTTTCAATCTGAATACATTTGCTTATGGTACATTAAACCAAGGCTCACTGCCCACCCTTGACTTTTTGTTTCACTTTTGTTCATTGTTTTTGCTTCTTATCTTTTGTTTCAGTTGTACTCCTTACCCAGAGTCATTTTATCTATCATTCCACATGTCTGTGTATGTTGGTCTTGTTCTGTCTCTGGTTATTGAATCATTTAAACTACTGTACTGCATTCAGCACGATGTTAAGTTATACAATCAGCGCAACATCTGACCTCTGCGTTATTGACAAAATGAAGGTACTTTGTCTTTTTGGGTGCAGTCTTATCTGTCTTAGGCACACTGTATCTTCACTTGTCACTTTTCATCACATACTGTCATGTGAAAGTACTTTCTTTTTCTTTTTTCTTTTTTTTTTTTTTGCTTCAGGTAGAAGTATATTGATGGAGATTTCTTTCCTTTTGCTGTGAGATTCAGTAGTCTTGAGCTGAGCTCTCGGCTTGTTTGCCCCTTATTGCTCATCTCGTAGTTGGTGTTTTCAGTGTTCTCTCAGGCTGTTCCAGCCTTGTTGGTAATTCCTTGCGCCTGTTTGCCCTTGTGTTTTTGCAGCCTTTGAATATGGCTTCTTGCTACAGATAAATGAGGAGGCCGCGCTGGCAGCGGCTCTGAATGACTACCTAACCTCACGCAGCTACCTGGCAGGGTTCAGCCCCTCCCAGGCTGACCAGAAAGCCTTTAAGTTCTTCCGCAAGCCCCCAGATTCTCAACATGTCCACACTCTGCGCTGGTACAGACACATAGCAGCCCTGCAGCAGGACCTCATCACAGACAGCAGCAGTGAGTAGACAGTTACAGACAAGCAAGACGTGTCCCATATTTACATTAGCCTGGATGCAGAGGCTTCCTGAGGTCCAGAGGGCAAGAAGAATTCTCAGAGATTAATCTAAAAGCAGCTCTAACCGGAAGTTTGTAAACATGCAGGTGTACGGTACTGTATGTGAGTAGAGTTAGTTTATCACTGTTGAAACAAAACAACAAGTGGCAGCTGTCCCTTCATTCCACTTTGCACAGTAACTCATAACTACGTAGTGTTGAATCAGCTTTAAACCAAGTAAGACAGTCCCTCCAGGACGTGGCAATGTTGCAGTTGCAACACTTAATGGAATTTCAACCAACGGCTGTGATTTGTGCACCATCTTTCAAATTTATCCAATCACTATGTTTGACCATTTCAGTCTTTCACAGGGTTCACCAGTCGCAGCTGTCCTGTGTGAAACTTTAAGCGATGTGTCACTGAACTCACTTTCTTGTTTCTGGTTTTGAAGATAAATGCAGACATTTACTCAGTTTTTTTTATAGTCATTTTGCAAACATCACAGTTTCTCATTGTTTTTGATATCTATTACTGTCAAAAACGTTACTATTTTATGTTTGACATTGAGCTCCAAAAAGCTGTCGGATGTATTAACTCACGTGTCCTGTGCCCCTTGTGTTACGTCCCGTATTCATCATCATGAATACGATGTAACAGTTAAGTGTCTTGACATTTGGACAGATGTGTTTTCACAGTAATAGTGAGATGGCTAATGTTTAGGAAACATTAGCCATCTTTATTTTGGGGGGGGGGTGTAATTTGTGGAATTTTTCTTGTGATGTAATATTGTATTTTATTCATGTTAAGTCAAGTTTGCTTTTATTTTCCCTTTTATTAAGATGCAAGACAGTTTCAGCCCAATCTGTCCCTGTTTCCTTCTCAGTGGTCATTTATAAAATGTCTTCACATGCTAATTTTTATATTAACAACAGTGATACATTGACATTTTTACATTGTTTGGTGACATATGACTTGATGTTTTTTCATCAGTCTGTGGTGAGCTTTGTTTCCTGTGACTTTAATTCAGTTTCATTCTGAGTACATCCATTGGGTGGGTACCTCTGGCCGTTTATCGTAAACTGAAGCTCTCGTTTGTCTTTTGCTTTCATTCTTAGTGTCCAGTATATCTGTGTATTATCTTTTTTTTTTTTTTTTTTACTTGCACTCGAAGTATATTACCCTGAACAAGTTGCCTTCAATGGAAAGTAATTTTATTTTATGTATTCATTTATTGTTGCACTTAATCCAATAAATTCAGTGCTGAAACACCTAAAAACTGCAACATGCATCAGCATTTTCTTTTAAAAAGCTGCTGTGACATTAGATATTTTAGGTTGCAACTATCCCCCAAAAAGCCCAGGAGAACCTGGAGGGACTGATAAGAGTGCAAGTAGACAACTGTACCATTTGTAGCACATGTGTGCTCTGTCAGGGCTGCTCTGCATGTGTTAAACATTTGAACATGTCATCCTTATTGTGTTTTGCACGGTTTGCATGTTGTTTATTTTGAAGTAATATATTTTATTTATGTTAATCTGTATTTATTTTTATTTTCATTTTGATTTTGTTCCAAGGTTGCATCTGTCTGATGTTTGTCTTTGTCTGTGCTCACCTGTAAAATGTGTGTAACATCTGTTTTTTAATATTTCTGGACTCATTTAAACTTGGAACATAAAAACAGTATAGATGTTTTGAGTGCTGAAAAAAAAAATTGCCAGTTGAGAAATACACTGTTTCATTCACAGATGGAGCATGCATCTTTTTTGCTGCTTTGTAAAATAACCATGAGGTGCACTGGTTCATTCACAAATAGAGCGTATTATAGATGCATTAATCTGGCAAAACAGTTAAGGTGCATGTTGCTCTCATCATGAATAGGGAGGAACAGTTATCTGTCTCGACATCCACACTGATTTGCTTTCCATGTTAATTTCTTGTGTTTATTCTTTAGAAATGTATTGGGGGCGGTATTTTCTTTGTGGTCTGCTTCTTTTGAAGTAATAGTAATATTTTTTATGTTAAACTGTATTTATTTTTATTTTCACTTTTACTTGGTTCCAAGATTGCATCAGCCTGATCTGTTAGTTTCTTTTTGGCAACTTTCACTGTGTTTGTGGTAATATAAAACATGTATGTAATACAGATTTAATAATATTGATGGATTTAGTTTTAACTCAGTGCCTTAAATAAATAAGTTCAAACACTTAGATGTTCAGAATTAAAGCCTGTACAATGAAGTGGTCTTTTAATCTTTTATTTATTTATTTATTTATTTTAACATTTTACAGAAAAGCCATTTTTGAGGAATTGTTACAATAATGTGAAATGTAGCCCATGTGTATAAATTAAATGAACCTCACTAAGCATTATTGAACCCAGACTAATTAAAGTATGTAACTCGGGGTGCTTGTTGTCACTTCCTGCCTTTTTTTCATTGTCACTCTCTGGTGTTTCAACATATTGTGATTTTTTTTTTTTTTTTTTTATAGCTGAAAGCATTTGCAAGAACTGGATACATTTTTCTTCAGTGATAAGATTTTCATCAGGACTAGTTTTTTCATCCCTCTGTGATGTTGGGTTTCAGTTTCAATATGATGTGTTACTTTCAATCTGAATACATTTGGGTGGGGTACAGTAAACTAAGGCCCGCTGCCCACTTTGACTTTTTGTTTCACTTTTTTGTTCATTGTTTTTGTTTTTGCTCCTTATCCTTTATTTCAGTTGTACTCATTACTCAGTCATTGTATCCATTATTGCACAGTTGTGTATTTTGGTCCTGTTATCACTCTGTGTATCAACTCATTGCATTCATCGTTAATAGAATGGAATGGAATAGAATAGGCTTCATTGTTATTACACAGTGGGGTACAACAACATTGTTGTTGCTTCCTGAAGCATCAATGCACTGTAAACATTGACAGGATACAATAAGGCACATGACATTAACTAAATAAAATAAAATGTGTATATAAAAAGGTACAAGATTAAGAAATCAAGCGAAATACAAAAATAAAAACAAATTTTAAAGACAAAATGGAAGCTTAGAATTTAAATAGAAAAATACGTTATGTAAACATGTTATTGCATATTTTTTTTGTTCATTTTTGGTTTCACTCCAGCACAACCCCCCCCCCTCTTCCTAGAAAATGGATGGATGGGTTTTTGGCTTCCTTTCTTGATTATTTCTTCATTTTTGGTTCATGTCAGTGTGTTTTCTAATTTTTGTTAATTTTGTGGGTTTTTGCTTATTTTCTTAAATTTTTATTAAATATTGTGGACAGCAGAAATAATAAACAAATTGACATATTATAGATTACCCGTCCAAACGTTAGAAATTATCTTAAGAATGTCTGACACCTATAGATACCCTCAGAATCATCTATTGCGCTCTCCACTTTGGTATTTATAATATTTATTAAACCCCAGCTCCCCCAAAGTCGCAACAAAGACCTTGTTAAAATTCTAAGCACCATCATTATTATTATTATTGTCATCACCGACCTGAACAAACTTAGGGAGGGTATGGTGAGTACAGTATATGCATTTGGCTCTGTATCTCTTAAAGTCCCCGGTCGTAAACCAACCAAACATGGTATGTGGGTAATCAGGGTAGGGGGAGTGGTTACTATGGCAACCACCACCTAATTTGCATATTAATTAGGTTGCAGTATAAATAGTTGCAAAAACCTATTGTAACCTATAGTACCAAAACTACTAAGTATAGTTAGAGCAACCAAATATTAATATGTGATAGTTAGACTCCGGGGCACATCTTGACCTGATGTTGACAATCAATACGGTATGAAATTATTGCACTTTGACCTACCGGTACATACATTTCAAGCCGTGTAATGAGGTTGACTATGTCATATAACCCCTGGGTTATTGACTATGCTAATTCCAAATTTGCTTTGACTGTCAAGAAAAACGTTCAGTCAGTTTCAAAACTGGGCACGGGAATTGCCGTTTCACTGCTTCGTGTTCTAATTGTTATTCTTTTCATTTGAGATATCGCCTTATAGTCTTAGTATTAATCCTGAATTGCTAGTAATATCCATAGTACTAATGGAATGAGAGTTTTGACGCTAGCTGTGAGGCCTACTTTTAAACCCACAATGCCTGCATCTGCTTGACACTGTAGCTAAGCATGAAGCAGACTGTGGAATGACTAACCCAGTCTGATGTCTGAAGCAGTTTTAAGTCCTTTCTTGTAGCTTTCTCATGTTCTACTTTGTTTTAGTGAAAGGGAAGCGGGTCCAGCCTCCATGGTCCCCCCCAGCAGGAACAGACGTCCCCCAGCTCCGACTCTATAACAGCCTGACCAGAACCAAGGTACAGCGCATTAAAGTCCTTTTGTACAAACTGAGCTGATCTTTAAACTCAGGCAATTCATTGTTCCTGATAAATTGAGCAGAGCTTTAGTTATGGCGCTCTAATTTAGGGGTGAGCAATGCCTACAAACTAAAGAGCCATTTTTGGACAGAAAGACTGGAACAAAAGAAAAAGAAATCCAGGCAGAGAGGAGGGTCTGTGCAGTTAAATCCACCAGCTTAGCTCATCCATCCTCCTAATGTTCCAGGAGCTGTTTGTTCCTCAAAAAGGGAACAAAGTGACATGGTACAGCTGCGGACCCACCGTCTACGATGCCTCACACATGGGCCATGCCAGGTACATGAAGCTTCTCCAGCACTCTGAACTCAACCCTTAATAGTTATCAACTGAATTGTGTTTAATAATGAACTTTTTCCAGGTCCTATATATCTTTTGATATTCTGAGAAGGACACTGAGGGACTACTTCAAATATGACATCCTCTACTGCATGAACATCACAGACATCGATGACAAAGTACTCTTGACCAGTTTTTCTAATTTTTAAGTTAAAATTAAAGAGCTATATTTATGTCTTGGATGAAAGCAATTCCAAATTTTTGACTGGTAGCGTATAGTCCAAAAGGCATAAGTACAGTGTTACTGGTACATTCTGTTTGTTTTTGTGGTCTTAATGTTCATGCACTTTTGCATCAGATAATCAAGCGGGCTCGCCAGAACCACCTCCTGGACCAGTACAAGGAGAAAAAGCCACGAGCTTCCCAGATACTGCAGGACGTGCTGAGTGCCAGAGGGGTGAGAACAAACACTGTGCAGTACACCTGTGGTCAATAAATAATCAATGAGGCTCAAATACAGTTGTAATGCATACCTGGATCATGAACAAGGCAGCTCTTGTTTACCAAAGGAACTCGGAGATGGATGAGGTGGTTTCTCATTGAGTCTGTGCTTATATTAGAGGTAAATGGGGAAAAAACATATTAAGCATATTTGCTGTCATCATTATACTTAATCATTGCACAAAACCAACTTGAGTGTAAATGTGTTTTCATGAGGTAATGAATATGAGCACATGAACCCAGAGCTTTAACAAGTGGCATTACATTAGAAACTAAGTAGAAAATTTCATGGAAATTTTGAACGTATATGCTACTCGTCACAGATTAGATCCTAGCGCCTCCTAAAACGTGAGAATCATTAAGGGAGAAAAAAGTTCAGTTTAACACACAGGCAGGCTTACTGAGAACATTTCATCTGTGTCGCCAACTGTTGCTCAGATCATCAAGATTTTTTTTCACCAGGAGTGATAGGAGGTTTGTCTGAACCCCTAATATGATTTTCATGTAGCTTCAGTGTAAATGTGGCCACACTTATGGTAAAAATTGTGAACCTGTTTTTAACAGTCTCCAGTTAAAACCAGTTTTAGCAGAACTGTTTTTTTACAATTTCTGAACATTTCTTCACTGTCGTTTACATTCCCACTATAACTCGGGAATTGCTTCCCATTGTAAACCACAAAAAAGTCTGAAAAACACCTATAACTTAAACTGTGATTTTGTAAAGACCACACCAGATATCAAAATACTGATCGGCACCAGAAAGGTCAAATGTTTTGTGACCCATTTAAAACTTTAATTGTGTTGTGTTAAAATAAAACAAGGTTGTGTGGCTCTGAATTTGGTTGACTTTTTTTACTTCTTCCCATTGGAACTGAATGGAAAATTTTTCTTTTTTTTTGTTGTTGTTGCTGGAATCGCACACTATTCCAAGAATTTGGACTAGTTTTCTTGCATGATTTGTGAGGGTTTTCTCAAAGCCCTTGGATGACACATTTTACAAAATTTGTATGAAGAAGAATAAGAATAATAAACGCATCGAATAGTAATGTGTTCTTTCTATGTTTTGCATAGTAGGTACACAATTAAAGCATTACAGATTGATCATGTGAAATTCAATCCAAGTTGTATAGTCCATCAGTTGGCTCTACTTAATACCCACCAAATTGTGCCCTTTACTGCTGTTTTCAGCCTTTTCAGGAGTATTTGGCTTCAACCACAGACCCAGATAAGAAGCAGATGCTGGAGAGGCTCGATGCCGCTGTCACTGCTGCTTTAGAGCCGCTGCAGGCAGCAATGAACAGCCAAGCAGCAGATGAAGAGGTGCAGTGTCTGGCCCAGGTAAGATGTGATGCATCAGAATGTGAATAGAGATTTTGTTCTCTTTGCAGTTCATTTGAAAGCTACTCATTTACTTGTGATTTTCTCTTTTTGTATTAATTCTCTGTGTTGTTGATACTTAATTTTCACAAATAGAATTTCTCCACATTTGTCACAAATGTTCATTTTGACTTGAGGATGAAGCGATTAGAATGTAACTGTAAGATCAAGGTCACTGACATCTCAAAATATACTTTTGGCCATGTGGTGTTCTGCAAAAACACTACTCTGTTCATAATTCAACAATATACTGTGTAAAAAGAATCTGAGTCAGATTGCTGATTTTATTACTGGTTTTACTAGAAAATAACCCCCCCCCCCCCAGAAAATAAATTATAAATAAACAGGGTTTATTTACAATTTCTCAAAAGGAAATGTGCAATGGCTGCAATTTGTGTTGAAATTAATCTATATTGTTTGTTTCCAGTGGTTTATATTGCGTAGTTTATACACGTAGTTCTCATTTACTTGTACTTTTTTCCCTCCTTCTTATTTTCTGCCTCTTTTTTTCAGGTGTTATTGGAGAGCGCCAAGGAGTTACTATCCGAATGGTTGGACAGGCAGTTTGGAAGTCAAGTGACAGAGAACTCGATCTTCTCTATTCTCCCAAAATACTGGGAGGGAGAGTATCACAAAGACATGGAGGCACTGAATGTATGTAACAGCAGCCATCATTCTAACATAATATGATGCTGCATTTTTAGTATGAATGATGGCTGCGCTTGCGTGTCTTTAAATATACCTGCAAAAACACAAACTATTCTCATTGTGACTCCACTTATTCGTCGTTTTGTGCATCAGGTTCTTCCTCCCGACGTTCTCACTCGTGTCAGTGAATATGTGCCTGAGATTGTGGAGTTTGTGGACAAAATCGTCTCAAATGGATATGGGTAAGATGGAAACTGTCACTGTTTACTATTTATGTATGTTACACCTAAAATGATCAGTAGTATAAACACTGTTTTACTCATTGGGTTTGTAATTTTTGCAGATATGAATCAAACGGCTCAGTGTACTTTGACACCTCCAAGTTTGACGCAAGCCCACAGCATTCCTACGCCAAACTGGTCCCTGAGGCAGTCGGAGATCAGAAGGCGTTACAAGAAGGAGAAGGTGCATTATTACATCTTTAAAAAAAAAAATGTCTTAAATCCCATACGTCCCCCACTGTATGACATTACACATGCCAGTGGTTTCTAAACTTTTCAGCAGGGCCTCCCTTTTATCAATAAAACTTTTCAGGCCCCCATACATGTGAGGTATGACAGCAACAGCATTAAAATAAACAATGTTATTTTTTCAATAACAGGTAACTAATTACAGTTTCCAGAGTTACATCGCTGTTATCGTTATGACCATAAAATGAGGTGCTTTACTATAATGAAGCTCATTGAAGCGTTTTTTTGTCAATAAAGAAGGAGGCGGAGTCACATCATCCAAACAGGCTGATAAGACATGTATGCTTTTGACAACACGCTGCTGTTATCAGCAGTAACGCCATAGTTACTTTCCCTAGTTATTAGGTGATTCCATAAAGCTGTAACTCTGTTACTAACTCGGTTACTTTTTGGCAGAAGTAACTAATTACTTTTTTAAGTAACAGGCCTAAACATGTCATTAACTTGAAATTTTTGGTGAAATTTAACAAAATGGGCATTGCATCGTTTCGTCCATTAACTGAACTGTATGGGGAACATTGCATGTCATGCACATGTGTGTTTGAATGTAAGCAGAGATTTAGTGAAGGCAGAGGATATCCAAGATGATGAAAGCTGTGGACATCCATGCACATCAAAAACTTAACAAAACCTGTGAGAAAAAGTCTGAAGAAAGTGACCATAATTACGCAAAAATGGTTTTATTCTTCATGAAGGCAACACTCCAGCTGACACTGCCCTCTTGGTAAAGCAGTTTTCACTTTTTGAGTCTGTGTTAGAGGTTAAGAAACAACAGGTTCTGAGACAACTCTCCGAGGAGGCCTGCTGCACTGCTTTGATCAGTGGAGGACCAGAATGCCGAAGGGGAGGATATTGAAAGAGAAATGGCCATACCGCATACATGCACCCACATGAACACACTGTCGTTAGCTTTACTTTATCATAGTTCATTTAAATACATATAAGCACTGTCTGTGATTTTAAAATAAAACTGCTACTTCAGTATGTGTGCACAGCTCCTATCTTGAAGTCAGTACATCAAATTAAAGTCCTTCACTCGGTGTTATACAGGTACACTGTAGTAGCAGTACTTCCTGAAATACAACAGGTACAGCATAAGTATTGTATCCGTACGGTGATGGCATATACAGATGAATATAATGTGAACTACTGACGCATAATGGAAAATTACTCAAAGATGCATCTTTAAATAACACATGGTAGCCACTCATGATGTCACCGTAGCTTTAGCCAAAAATCAAGTTAGGTGCAAATGTTAACTAATATATATGAACCTGTTACCACAGAAATACAGCAAAAACGTACATTGCCTTGATTTCAGCTCCAGCTACATGGGTATGGATGAAAAGCCAACATGGAATAGGAGACAGTAGATGTTGGTAGATGTAACATTTGTTCTTGATTGTTCATTTACTACCCATTTACAAAGCTCTCCTTAGTGTAGTGCAGTCAGTAAGACTTGCCCCTTCATCATTTTGTATGCTATTCTTATGGTGCGTGTTACACTGCTTTCAGAGGCATCGAGCCTGTAAATGAATTAAGATATCTTACTTACATTTTTATTTCAGCTAACTAAATATAGATAATTTACGATAACCTTTAACTGTATTCAATGTGTGTAGGTGATCTGAGCATCTCTGCGGACAGATTAAGTGAGAAAAAGTCTCCAAACGACTTTGCTCTGTGGAAAGCATCAAAGCCTGGAGAACCTTCATGGGACTCTCCATGGGGGAAGGTAAGAGTGCATTTGACTTTTTAGATACTGTACAGATACTGTATGTGACATGGCATTTTAGAGAACATTAAGATAACCTTCAGGTGTTGACTGTGTTTTTAATTTCTCTTTAATGTTTCATAGGGAAGACCAGGCTGGCATATCGAGTGTTCAGCCATGGCTGGCTCCGTTTTGGGAGAGTCCATGGACATTCATGGTGGGGGTTTTGATCTGCGTTTCCCTCATCACGACAATGAGTTGGCTCAGTCTGAGGTGAAAATAAGCATATGTCTCTCCTTACCAGTCGTAATTACTTTCTGTAGCTCAAATAACTGACATTCAAACAGTAGATTTTAAAGCTTATCTTTAGTCATACAGAATGTAAAAACTGATTTTGGCTCCTGTGTTTAACTCAGGCTTTCTTTGAGAATGATCACTGGGTCCGCTACTTCCTGCACACTGGTCACCTGACGATCGCAGGCTGCAAAATGTCCAAATCCTTGAAGAATTTCATTACCATCAAGGATGCCCTGGCTAAAAACACAGGTGAGATTGCCATGTTTGATGTTATTTTTATATATACCTAAAGCCGGCCAATTTTGATTTCACCACACATTTAAGTGATTACCAGTCATGATCATTCAAGATTTTTTTTCCAACCACATTTTTTCTTCGAAGATGATGGTTCACCACTATCCTTATATCATTTGTTGCCAGCAGAAACATAATCACCCATGCAGAAATTATCCAATGGGAGGCTCGTACCCATTTGCTTAGTTGAATCCAGGTGGTGACCTTTTTATGGCCAGGCAGTGTAGTTGTTAAGATTTGTTGATGAAAATTCTGTATTTGTTCGTAGAGATTAAACCTGAAATGCAGTGGGCCATTAGCAGATATTATCATGGTCTTTGCTGTAAACAAGTGAAAAGTCTTAATTTCCAAAAGAACAGAAATGTTGAAGAAATCTTTTTTTGGTCCAGAGTCCAATTCCTCTCCTGGTAAACTACATCAGTGAATAAATTCCATTATTTTGCTTGTTCTCCCGCAGCTCGTCAGCTCCGTCTGGCTTTCTTAATGCATTCCTGGAAAGACACACTGGACTACTCCTCAAACACAATGGAGTCAGCTGTCCAGTACGAGAAGTTCATGAATGTGAGCAAATATGACAAATTACAGTGGTGCTCCGCTTAACGAATTCAATCTGTTCCGGCATCACGTTCTGTGAGCGAATCATTTAACCGGAGCCACTTTTTCCATAGGAATACATGTAAAACCAATTAATCCATTCTGGACCCACGACAAACACCCATATAAAGTATGTTTTCCACACGCGTACATGCACATTTATTCATTATTATTATTTGAAAAGGAAGTTATGTTAATGATCTGAAACGGAATGCATGAAATTAGTTATAAAAATGATTTAGAATGTATTCTTACCTTGGCTTATGACTTGGTAGTGTGTCTGTGGACACTGCACACGTCCATAACTGTAAACACAGCTCCAGACACCGGAGCTGCCTGCTCTAAGCGCAGGCACCAACCCGAACGGCACTCCGGAGTGCGCAAGCGCGCTCTCACTTCGAGACCCGGAAGTGACGCATACGTGACCCGGGTGTAGACACGTCAATCTTCTTTCGTTGAGCAAATTTTTTTTTTCTCCAGTATCCAAATTTTTCATTGTTAGAAGCATTCATTAAACTGAGTACCACTGTACGTATATGATAATCATCCTATAATCTGCTAAAATCGCTGTCTTGTTCTGTAACCATTCACCATTTCATGCTCTTTCTCACAACAGGAATTCTTCCTCACTGTGAAAGACATCCTGCGTTTCCCCACTGATATCACCGGTCGCTTTGAGAAGTGGGAGGCTGCAGAGGTGGAGCTGAATGACTGGTAAGAGAACTTGTAGAAGTCCTCCATTTCCGGTAGCAGGCTGTGTAAAATCTTGGTCTACGCACAACAAATGTAAGTTATTAGAGAATTGTGAGAGAAATTTGACCTTGTACAATTTGTTTGACACTGCGTGGTGAAGTTTTACTGCATCAGTAAGATGGCGGCTAATGTTAGCTCTCCCATGAGTGCCCTGGCATGAACGCTTTGTAAGTCTCGCTGCCGTTTGTCCAAATATGGTTACATCCTGTTTTTGGCTCCAACATGCCGTCCAGGAAGTAACAACTCGATTGGCCTCAAAACGACCCTTCAGAAACTAATGGGTGACGTCATGGTCACTTTGTTCATAATATAGTCTGTGGTCTGTATGGTCTCAAACTCGTGCCATGGAGGGCTGAGACCCTGCAGGTTTTCTGTGCAATCAGTCTCTAAAGCAGGTGATTTCACTGATCAGCAATCGGGGGAAGGAGCTCATCAGTTAAATCTGCAGGTTGGAGACTGGTTGGAGAGAAAACCTGCAGGGTCTTGGCCCTCCATGGCATGAGTTTGAGACCCCTGGTCTATAGTCTATGGTTCAATCCCAATGCCAGCCAGCAGGGCCCCTCTGTGTGGAGTCTGCATGTTCTCCCCCTGCCTGCGTGGGTTCTCTCCAGGTACTCCACCTTCCCCCCACAACCAAAAACATGCACGAGGGGTTAGATTATTTGTCACTCTAAATTGTCCATAGGTATGAATGTGAGTATGAATGGCTGTCTGTCTCCGTATGTCAGCCCTGCGATGAACTAGCACCTTATCCAGGGTGTACCCTGTCCTTCAACCTAAGTCAGCTCGGATAGGCTCCAGTGTCCCCCAGATGATAATGGTAGGTTTTCACTATGAAAGCAAACTGAGCTGCCATGGTGGATGTCTGCACTCTGAGTGCTTTCTAGTTTCCTCTGTTTGTGTTCAGTTTCAATGAATGACTAGGTAACAAAAGGATTGAATTTGGCAATATAAAGACTGTACCTATGAAAGTTACCCAGTTTTGTCTTGGTAGGACCATCAAATAAGTAGATTTTACCCCTTTCTATGTTTAAAATACTCGTACAGGATGGTTAATGTTTATTTTAAAAAAAAAAAAAAAAAAAAAAATGGAAAAAGTAAAACTTAGCATTAAATTCTTACCAACTGTCCAACAACAGTTTAAAAAACGTTTAAGTCTGTAATTTTTAAATGTTTACAAATATCCTTCAAATATTTGTTGAAACCCCAAATATCTGAGATGGTAGTAAGCGTCAGAATGTATATAATTAGTTATAGGGACAGCGGTTTGCATCAAGTTACTGTAATATCCAGACCTACTGATGTTAGAATATGGTTCATACAGTTGAAAATGAGATACACAGTCAGATTGACTATATAAAGTTAAGACTTACTGTGGTGTTATAGTTTCTACGACAGGAAGGCTGCCGTCCATGTTGCTCTGTGCGATAACATCGATACTCGCACCGTCATGGAGGAAATGAGAGTATTGGTGAGCCAGAGCAACAGCTACATCGCCAACAGGAAGAACGCCAAGCTGAGACCCAACCGCATGCTGGTGGAGAGCATTGCTGCGTACCTCACCAACATGCTGAAGGTAAGAACATTTTACTGCTAAAGGTCTCTTTGATATACGGATTTGGACAAAGTTGTTGGTACCCCTGTGTTAATGACAGAAAAATCCACAATGGTCACAGATATAATTTGAATCTGACAAAAGTAATAATAAATTAAAAAATTATGAAAATTAACCAATGAAAATCAGACATTGCTTTTGAATT
>JAQQAE010004686.1:3304-15731 GCA_029823295.1 Pseudamia nigra | reverse complement strand
GTCACGTGTGTCACGTGTGTCGCTTCACCCGGTAAATGTCACGTGTGTCGCTTCACCCGGTAAATGTCACGTGTGTCACGTGTGTCGCTTCACCCGGTAAATGTCACGTGTGTCGCTTCACCTGGTAAATGTCACGTGTGTCGCTTCACCCGGTAAATGTCACGTGTGTCGCTTCACCTGGTAAATGTCACGTGTGTCACGTGTGTCGCTTCACCCGGTAAATGTCACGTGTGTCGCTTCACCCGGTAAATGTCACGTGTGTCGCTTCACCTGGTAAATGAGCCGTTGACGCCGCCTCCATCTCGTCTCCTGCTGCTAATTATGATGCTAACACCGACACGGTTCAGCCCAAAATGAATCACGAAGGCACGGAAGTATTCGCTGTTTGATTAATTATGTTCTAATAAATTGAACCCACGCACATAACAAGCGGTGGAGCCTGTTTTTTTTTCTTTTTTTAAACTTTAAAGCTCCACTTCTGTAGCTAAACACGTTCTCTGTGGCTAAAGGAAGTGGGCCGTCCTTCCAAAATAAAATACGGCAAATAGAAAATGTTGAAATCACATAAAAGAAATGAAAAATTGTGTGTTGTCTATTTTGTCAATATTTGTGTTTATTTATTCCTGGATCATTTTGGGAGGTTTTGTTGTTTATTTTTGTTCATTCTTGCTTAATTTTGCATTTTTTCCCCTTTCCTTTTCCTTTTATTCTTTATTTTGTTCACTGTTGTTTTTTTGTGAAAGTCTCATCTTGTTTATTTTGTTCATTTTCGTTTTCCCTATTTTGTGACTATTCAGTCAATTCCATTATTTGTTTGTGTTCCTCACTTTTTTCTTATTGTTTCGTGTCTGTTTTCGATCCAACCAAAAATGGGCAAAAATGAAAAAACAAGGAACAGAATAAACAAAAACCATCAACTTAAACAAAATCAAAGACACAGTGTGTAAATCGGAAAGAAAAATGACGGTAAATTGTCAAAAAATGAACAAAATGATTGAAACTGAATGTGGAAATGAATAAAATACCTGCAACCAATCAATCAATCAATCAGTCAATCAATCAATCTATAAGGTATAATGTAACAAAATCATTGAGCAGCAGCTGCATGTCTCACCTTCATGTGCTTCATGGAAGGACAGTAACAAAAAATGAACAAAATAATGGAGAAAATTAATGAAAATGACAAAAAATCAAGACGTAGAAAAGAAATGAAAAGAAAAAACATTAAAGAGGAACAAAAACCCAAAAATAACCAAACATTAACAAAACAAGAACAAACATTTAACAGAACTGTGAACAAAATCAACAAAAATGAATGTTATTGTTGAGGAAATTAAAAAAAAACCTGAACAATGCATACAAAAAAATTAAAAATGAGCAAATTAACCCATGAAAATGAAGAAAATCATCAACGTGGGATAAACAAGAAACAAAATGAACAAAACTGAAAACCAAGGAAAAAACACAAGCATAAAAATGAACAAAATCACCAAAAAAATAATAATAATAATAATCAGAGATGTGAAGAAAAAGAACAAAAAACTAAGAAATCAAGAAAATATTCAGGAAAATTAACAGGAATGAGCAAAACATAGCTATAATGATCAAAAACAGACAAAAAAGTAACAAAATAAATAAATTAACAATACAGGAAACAAAATGAACAAAACTAAACAAAAAAGGAACCAAGATGAACACAATAATCATGAAAATGAACAGAAATGAACCAAAGACAAAATGATCACAAATGAGCAAAAAAAAATCACACAAATCAATAAAGTACCAACAAAACAAAAAATGAACAATACAGAAAACAAAATGAACCAAAAAAAGAACAAAATAATCAAGAAAAATCAACATAATAATCAGGAAAAATAACAAAACATACACAAAATAATCAAAAAATAAACAAGATTATCACAAACGGGAATAAAATAGGTCAGAAAATGAACAAAATAAACAAAATTAACAATATATGAAAAAAAAAGAAGCAAGAAATCAATAAAATAATCAGGAACATGAAGAAAAGTGATTGGAAAAGTCAACAAAGTAAACAAAACACAGAGAAAATGATCCACAAAATGAGAAATATTTTTTAAAATTATGGATTGGGTGAATTTCTACCCGTCATTTTTGCATTCGTGCTCTTAAACAAACCGCTCTAATTAGCGTGAATTTGCATCCGAACGCGGACAAAGTTTCAGGTCGACATGTTCCGCCTTCGTCCACACACGTGACCGGCCGTGAACCAATCAGCAGCTCGTCATCGGCGGCGGCGGGAGGTCGAATCCCGCACGTCACACCCAGCTTCACGATGGCACCGGTTCGTGACCTTTAATTTACTGACCAGCGCAGAGGTCACACGAGGTCACATTCCTCCAGACGGCGAGTCGAGACTCACACGGACGTCACTTCTGTTTCTGTACCACGCACTGGCCACTTTATTAGGTACACCGTACTGATTCCAAACGCCACGTAGGACGAATGAACAGCGGAGATACGTAACGGGGATTTTTTTTTTTTTAATCATTTCGATTTAACGGCATCAAAGGCAGGTGAAATGAATGACATTTCCAAGATGAATGTGATAATAGAATGAGAAAAAAGGGATGAAACCACGAAGAAATGAACAAAAATGAATGAAAAAGAATCAAGACGTGGACGAAAAGATGAAGGAAAAGAACAAAAATGAATGAAAATCATTAAGAAAATCCAACCCAACTTTATTTATAAAGCATTTTAAATATCCAACTGTACAGAGAAATAAAGTACACAGCTCACACAATGAAGAATAGAAATTATATTAAAAAAGCAAACTATGTAAAACCAATAAAATTAACAACAAAAAAACCATAAAATATCAAAAAGATCAAGTCACTCAAAAGTAAACCTCTGACATGGTGCTAAAACCCAGAAACATAAGCTATGTAGATTAAAGCAAATAAAAAAGATATAAAACCCTTTTAAATGAAATCATTAAAATCAAAATGCGAAGTAGAACCAAAAGCCAAAGAGAAGAAATGGGTGTTAAAGATTTCGAAGCAGAGGCCGGTCGCCTGGAAGCCGACGCTCGGGGCCCGTTGGTGCTCCACGGTGGGTCCCCGTCCTCGCACCGAGGGGCCGTTCCGACCAGGCTCAGCCTGCATCGCGTCGCAAGTTTGCTTTGTTTTCGAGGGCCTGATGAATGTAGAAAACGGTGCAGCGCCACCGGAAACTGTGGGGGCGCTCTAACGCAGGACAGCTCATGTGGCGGAAGAATAGAAGAAGAACAGAACGCAACATTGAGCACTGAAAAATTAACAGAAATGGCTCAACTTTTTGAGGACAGTCTGTGCCATAGACTCTATATATTACTGTCATCTTGGAGCCAAAAACAGGATGCGACCATATTTGTACGCACGGCGGCGGTGCTAGCGGAGCCTAGGGAAGCTAACTAACTGCTAGCCTTCAGACGCTAAAACTTCACCAAACAGTGTTAAACAAAGTCATATGACAAACATTTACCACGACTGAGTGAATCTCAGATAAAACTATCAACACATTGAATAAATAGAACATATGAAGGTCCAACTTCACCGGTGACACTAGTTACCATAGCGACATGTAACATAGCTTGGATTATTTGCAGTAATATCTTCATCACAAAACAAAAAGTTAAAGATGGACCAGATCACTTATTCGAGGGAACAAATAAAATGTTTGAAAGCATAATGACTCATGACAAATGAAAGCGTAGTTTTCAGGATACCCTACAGGGGGCGACGATACTCTCTTGTAACTGTCGCTGCTGTTTTTCAGCTTCCTCGTCCCTGTGGGGACGTCCCCCTATTGGCCCAAAGCAGGCAAACCGAAATGAGAAAAACAATGAAGAAGTTGCAAAGAAAAGGAAAAGTGAACAAAATAATTAGGTAAATGAACAAGATGAACCCAAAGAAAGCGCACACTAAAGAAAAATGAACAAAAACCAAAACGTTGAAGTCATTTTCCTTTATGTCACTGTTTGCTGAGTTCCTGTACTTTGTATAGATATTCACACAAAGTACATACAATAGAATAGAATAGAATAAAGCCAGAGTATTTACAATAACAGACACTATTTGGCCTTGTACATCCATCCATCCATCCATCTATCATCATCCATCTATCTATCCATCTATCCATCCATCTATCCATCCATCCATCCACCCATCCATCCATCTATCCATCCATCCATCCATCCATCCACCCATCCACCCATCCATCCACCCATCCACCCATCCATCCAGCTATCCATCCATCCACCCATCCATCCATCCACCCATCCATCCATCAATCCACCCATCCATCCATCTACCCATCCATCCACCCATCCATCAATCCATCCATCCATCCATCCACCCATCCATCAATCCATCCATCCATCCATCCATCCATCCAGCCACCCATCCATCCATCCATCCACAGACAGACAAACATGCAGACGGCACTGACTGCTCTACAAACAGCCTGACTTGAACATTTGAAAAATAATCAGCCAATGCAAAAAAAGAACAAAATAATCAATGTATCAATAATACCAATAATGTAATAATCAAACATAATGCACAAAGTCGACAAATGGATAATGAACCAAGAATCAGAACAAAAACAAATTGAGAGAATAAAAAGTTTGAAATAACAATAGTACTAAGCAAGAAAAGAAAAATAAGAAACAAAGCAGACAGTGACAACACAAGGCAGTGATCCAGTGAAGAGGGGTCACATCTGGCAGAGTGTGTGTGATTATACACATGGTGGCTGTTCACGCTGTTATAAAAGGCCTCGGCCTTGTGTAAAAGTGTGCGTATTGTCCTCATTGAAAACCGCCTCTCCGTTTGAAGCACTGAGTGATGAAAAGCTCAATTCAGCCATGAGTCAATGCCATTCACAGCTGTATGGCTCTATGAATGCTGCGTCAGGTAGATTGCCTGCAGACCATAACCACTCTAGTTGCAGACCTGGAAATATTACCTCAGTAATCTGTAGCGTGAGGCATTTGAGCGGCAAATGGCTCCCTGCGCCGGGGCGGATATATGGCCACAGTTGAGTCGAGCTCATAATTCAGTGCAGTCGTTGGCGCTTTTCCTCCACTGTCTGCTGGGGCCGTGCACTGCTTAAACGACAGTGAAAGCCACAACGGCACTTCCAGTATTGCTTTACGAGCAGCACAGACCCCGAGGCCCCTTAAGTGAGAACACGGCTGCCAATCACTCTGTATTAATCTATCCATGATCAGGGTAGAGACAGCACACGCGACTGGAATAACATAGGCCTGTGAGGAGCCTTGAGGTGGACACGTTACCAATGTCGCACACAGCTTGTAAGAGCACGGACTGTATGGAAAACGTGGACAGATCCTCTGTAACATCACCCATAGGTGTTGGAAGAGCCACTTGGAAGCTCAAACAAGGAGCAACTGGGCCTATTGGTGTCTGAAATTTCAACCATGAAGTCAGAATTCTAATTCGGAAAGTCGGAGAAACCTCACCAACCCTAATTTAACAATTCAAAATCTACAACGTACGACAGGTTTAGTCATCAATTCCTATATGTCAACCATGCGATGAGCTGGTGACTCATCCAGGGAGTACCTGCCGTCACCCTTAGTCAGCTGGGAAAAGCTCCAGCACCCTTCCTTTGAATTTCTGAAGTCACCGTTTTCACATCCATTACTGGTTAAAAGTTTTAGAACAACCCAATTTTTCCAGTTTTTTTTTAATTGAAATTCAGGCAGTTCAACGCCAATGAAATGGTACGAAGGTAAGAGCTGAAGTACAGGTTAAAAAAAAGCTAAGGGTGTACTCACACTGGGAGTTTGTTCCGTGCCTGGGCGCGTTTCACACCGTTAGCGCGGATCGTTTGAGTAACGTGAGTAGAAGCGAGCCGCGCTCCGGCACTGGACCTCAGCGCAGTTGGAAGAGGTGGTCTAGGGCATGGCACGGTTGGTCACGCACGCGTACGAGCCCGGCGACCGTACGTGACGATGATGTAAAATCACCGCGTCCCTCACTAGGTTCAAGTCAAAACAATGGCACCAGCTGAAAAAATCCACGCCTGCGGGCAGCGCGGTTAATTGCAAATCGCTGCCTTGCGTTCCGGAGAAACCTAGGTGTGTCACTGGGCAGTACCTGACCAAAATGGCGCAGACTTCGCCATAAAATCATTACGATCATCCGGACGTTTCCCGTGTTGTGAATCTGTTGAATGCGGCAGCTACAGCTTCTGATGACGTACACACAATGTACAAACGACGAGATGACGTCTGTACAAGATCAGCCGAGCCTCGGCCCACATTAACGCACCGGGGACTGGAAAGGTGTGAAGTGGGCCCCGGCTCGGCCCTGACCCTCCTGCAGACACCGCTTCAGGTTTGTTGCATTCTTCTCGGTAAGTCTTGTTTGCCTTGTCGTCAAATATCAAATGTTCCCATAGGTCCACTCTGCTCTTTCTTTGGTTTTATGTGTGAATGTCAACTCTGCCGTCGTCCCACAGGCAGATGAAAACTCTCATTCGCTGAGCTCTGATTGGATGCCCTTTCAACTCGTCCAGCCTGTTCTTCTTTCTGATTGGATCTCATCTTATCCTGCCTTTTCAACCTCACCTTCCTTCATCTCAACTCCTCCCGCCCCTTCTGTCTTCTGATTGGATCTCATCTCACTTTTCACTGAAAGTGTCAATATATTTAATAAGTTTTTAGAAGTTTTTTGCTCTTGTGAATCAGTTTTTATTTAGTTATCATATCGTTTTCATCTGAAAAAGCATGTCATTGATGAAAGCTATGAGTAAAAGTCGCAGTCGACCACACTGGTCTGTACTGATCCAACTTTCCACTGCTTTTACTTTCCAAACAATCTTTCAAATAATGTCACGTATTTTGAGCGAGGTGCTGGTTGAAAATGGTCCAGTTATGTTCAACTTTTATTCATTGCTTGATTGTTTTGTTCATTTTTTAAATTTTACTCACTGCTATTGATTTGCCTCACTATTTTGTACTTTTTGCTTCTTATGTTTTTTTTCCCCTGATTGTTTTGTAAATTTTAATTTAAGTTTTATTGCATTTTCCTTTACTTTTTCCCTCATTTTTAAAAATTAACTTATGTCATGTTTTTTTGGTTTTTTTTTTTTTGTTTTTTGCGATGTAGTGGTTGAAAATGGTTCAGTTATGTCCATTATGGTCAGTTTTGTGATAATGCACAAAAACAACATTATAACTCAACCATGTAATTTGAAAGTTTTGTTCTTTGCTGGTCATGTTTTAAAAAATATTTTCTTGCCTGTTTTTGTTCATTTTTCTTCTTTTTGAATGGAATTTGGCTCATTTACTTCATTATTTAGTTCATTTCCTGCATGTTTTGCTTCACTTTTTCTTTCAGTTTTGGTTTTGCTCCTTTTTTTCTTCTTGTATTGATTTATCTCACTATTTGTTTTTTCTTATGTTTCTGATGATTTCATCCATCGAAGTCGGGGGATGTGAGCCGTCACATGACCAGCACACACATTGGAAACTAGACACCAGCATTCATCACGGGATGAAGAACCCCATCCATTTAGAAGCGTTATTTGTTCTGACAGTGATTCTTTCTGTTCCCAGTGTGATGAGCTCATACCTCTTTCTTTGACAGCTGGCTTTATCCCATTTACTTGTTCTTTTCACTTGCATTGGGGTTATTTTCTGCCTCCGCACAGTGTCACTGTCACCTTGTATGTATTGTCTGGAAGCTGGAAACTGAAATCCGAAATCATCTGTCGCGCTGAATCCCAAATGTTCTCGGGTCAAGACACAAAAGAGAAATGCGACGTCTCCGGGAGTCACAGAAACTGTCATATCACCGTGTTTCTATGTGCGACCGAACTTCTCCGTCTCATGCCTTGTGATCAGTCCATTTTCTTGTGATGTGTAATGAGTGGAATTAGTGCATTATCTCCATCTGCCGTCTGAGTTTGGACCAGAGTTCACTATTTAAACACAACAGTTCTGAAGAAACAGCTGAGGGCGTGCAGATGAAATCACATCACTGTGACACATACGACTGTTACACTGAAGATAATTATTTACATCAAAAGTACAGAGGGGGCGTTCCGACTGGTCTCTGCGTACATTACATACCAAGTTTGGTACGTTTTCGAGGATCTTATGGATTCGTACCTCAACGCAGAAAAAGGAGCGGTATAAGTCATGTTACAAACACTTACCACAGCTGCAGTCGAGTGAATCTCTGGTAAAACTATGAACACATTGTATAAATAGAAAATATGAAGGTCTGGCTTGGTCCGACTCCACCGGCGACACTGGTTACTGTAGCAACATGTCAATCAAACCTCAGCACGGCAGTGATTTATCGTAATAACGGAGCAAAAGTTAAAGATGGACCAGAGCACTTATTAGAGGGAACAAATAAAATGTTTGAGACCATAATGAGTCATGACAAAAAAAAATTTGCTTAGTATTTTCTGATAGAATCCAATGTAAGTCCACGCTAGAGGACAGTCTGACCTCCACACTGCCCTCTAGTGGATGTATTGTGTACACCCACGCTGACGTAAAGGACACATTGGATGATGAAGACCATTGACGTTTGACAACATTTGATACACAACGCAACTGTCTCTCCAGAGATATAAAAAAGAGATGGAGCAGATGTTGATGTGAGTGTCACACTTTACTGATTGTAGACTATATACATGTAGATGTATAAGCATAAAACCACATGCTAAGCACTCTTCTGTTGTGTTCTGTGAATGTACAGACTCTACCCTAAAAATATGGCACCACTTAGAAACATTTATGCCCCCTCCCATAGACTGTGTATTAAAAATGGTCAAACCCTCCATGACATCACTCTGGTTGCTGCTGTATTAGTACCATAAACTGTATATACACTCCTGATCAAAATTTTTAAGACCAGTTGAAAAATTGCAAGACTGTACATATTGCACTGTTGGATCTTAAGAAGGTTTATGATCACGTTGCCTTGTGTCTTCTTCTTCTTCTCCTTTCGGCTGCTCCCCTCAGGGCATAGTTTTACGTCGGATGCCCTTCCTGACACAACCCTCACAACGAGGGACAATAAAAAATTTTGCCATCAACATCATTAAGGGGAAGAAAAAAAATGCACACCTATGCTCCTGTGGGAAAATGTGAGCGGGACAAAATTCATCCACAGCATCTGTAAAAGACTCATTGACATTTCTCACAAACACTTGACTGCAGTTGTTGCTGCTGAAGCTCGACCGATCACATTGCCTTGTGTATTTACTGAAAACTCCTGTTTTTACCTGTACATGTAAGGCAAAGGAATAAAATGACACAAAGGTGTAAAATCTCTGAATGTGTTTTATGAAATCATAAAAATATAAATGTTTAAAGGATCGAGGATATTTATGTATTTTTGGTCCTGAAAATCATTTAAAAATGGAAACAGACATTTTCAAACTCAGCTATTTAAAAAATGTCAAATTGAATCTGTCTCTGACTGAAAAGTGAAGTAAGGTTTAGCTTGAATATGTTTTATAATATTATATCTAATGTTCATAAATCAAACCTGTGAAGGAACAAAATGAACAATTTAAATGATGAAAATGACCAGAAATAAATGAAATGAGCCCAAATTCTACATATAAAGAAACAATAAGGGAATAAACATAAAATAAATGTATTAATTCATTCATTTTACTGATTTTGTTGGTTGTTTTCTTCATTTTTGCCCAGTTCCTGATTTTTTGTTCTTTTTTCATTCATAAATTTAAGAGACAACAGAGACAGAGTACGTGATGTGCTTAAAGGTGCTAGGACCGGGGTGTGCAACCCGTGGCTTCAGGGCCACGTGTGGCTCTTTAGAGCCTTTTCGTAGTCCAGTTATTAACCAAAATAACCAAAAAGAAGCAAAAACCATCAGAAAGAAGAAAGCAACTAAATAATTAAACACGAAATTAAGGTAAAACTGAAAAAAGTCCACAAAAAGAACAAAGTAATCTAGAAAATAATGCAAAAATAATGATTTTTTAAAAATCAACTAAATTAACAAACACGAAAAATAACAACGAGGCATATTGACAAAAGTTCTCAACAACGAATAAAATAAAAAAGCAAATGAACAAAAAAAAACAGTCTGCAAAAACTTACAACACAAGCAAGTAAATAAAAAAATGAACATGTGATGAGGTACATAAGCGGTTCAAATATTTTCTGCACCCTTTTTGCAATGTCTGTGTCAACCTTTGAACAGAAATAATCGGCGCTTCTAAGCACACGTGCTGTTCACGTGGTCATGCGTCGTGTATGTGAAATCCTGTGTGTCCTTGAACGCCTCACCGTCTCCTCTGTTCTCAGCTCGCACACAATCTGGCGGAAAGATACGTCAGCGGCGTCTCCACCGCGTTGCGCAAACAGCGCAGACTGTTGGCCCGCCCCCTTCGGCTCCCTACGTAAAGTGCGGAAGCGGCATTGGTGAGTGGCTCTCTCGCGCGTCGGCGTAAACCCCGTCGGGAGTTTCTTTTTTTTTTTTTTTTGGTACCGAGCGGAGAGGAGATGCACACGGCACTCGAGTGAGGTAACTATATAAAAAAAAACTCCATTTGTTATCATTCACTCCCACAACATGGACCCGGGCACAGTTTAGCACGGCGGGTAGACGTTATCCGAGGACAGCGCTTATGATCGGCTTTTACACAGAATATGTCACCGTTGTTCTCTCAGCTCGTTTCCTGTGTGTGTGTGTTAGCTCTTTGAATTGAGCTTTCATTCCGGTGCTAGCGTTAGCCCGTCGGACACAAAACTCCGGTGTCCGGCCTCGGGGCTCGTTGCGCGGTTTCCATCCCGGCGGTGCGGTTTAGTCAGTGCGGTTCGTTTGAGACTAGTTGTGTGTTCGGCTGTTTGAAGGCGGCTGTCGGGGGTGGGGGATGTGTGAATGACCGGGAAACGGGGAGCTCACTGCGGCATAACGAACACCACGTGCGCCGTCTGAGCTCCGTGGACCCGCGGAGGCGTGACGAACTGTGTCCCGAGTCACACAGCTCACAGCCCGCCAGCGGAGTCCGCACCGGGGCTCCAGCTCCGGCATGTCCCGGCTGTAAATCTAACGCACCACAAGCCACTGCATGCTCTCAGGTTTTGAGTACTCGTGTACTTACTCCTTTACATGTATTTCTGAGAGTAGTAGTTTTGCGAAATAAGTTCAGCTCTGTAAATTACAACAAAAAAATCAATTAAATTAAAAGTTAAGTAAACTAAATGAGCATGAGGACATAAATTCTAAGAATAAATCACTAAGAATAATCAAGAAAGCCAAATTAAATAAAATATAAGATTAATGCGATAAACACAAAGGAGCAAAATAAGCAAAACGATGAGGATGATGTCCTTATTTCTGAAAAGTACTGTACTCAAATATATTTACTCAGTGTGTACCTTTCCCCCCAAAATAAGTACTTCTGAAAGTAATTGTTGTGTAGAATTCATTTTACTCTTAAGTTACATTTATGATGGAAAATGTCCTTTTATCCAGCGACATAAATTTTAATAAAAAAAATCCAAAACAATGAAAAATACATGTGAACTAAATAATGAAGTAAATCATCAAAATGAATAAACTGCACAGCAAAATGAACAGAAGTTGAAAACAGAATTTTAAAAAATGAACAAAAAAAAGAATTGGTGCAAATAAAGGAATTAAGCAGGAACAAAAGAAAAACCCAGTGCAACAAGTAAAATGAACAGAACCTGAAACATAACGAAGTAAGAATCATCAGGAAACTAAACAAATGAAAAAAATAGATCAAATTAACACAATAAGCACAAATTAACAAAATAATGTTAAAGAAGATAATGTACGTGTTTCTGCAGAGTACTTGAGTACATTTACACCTTTTACATGTACTTAGTTTTGTGTTTTTTTTATGTGCTTCTGAGACTAGTTTTGCAGAATATTTTTACCTGGTTGCATTTTATGATTAAAAAAATACTTGCACTCAGGTACATTTACATACAAATTTTAAATTTAATGAAGATGGAAAATATTCCATTAAAACTGAACAGAATAATGAAGCAAATTATCAAAATGAGTAAGCAATAAAATGAGCAGAAGTTACAACTGTAATAAAAAACAAAATAGGGAAAGTATAAAATGAACAGTAATCACTAACAGAATAACCAAAATAAGCTAAGTTTTAAAAAAAGATTGAACTGAACAAAAAAAAGAGAAAATGACTCATTGTAATAAAGAATTAAAAATCAGCTAACTCAAACAGAATAATGAAAGTATCAAATTAATGCAATAAGCACAAATAATAAGTAGAAAGAAGAAAATCAAGTAATTTAACACAATATATAAAATATGGAAGAAATGATCAAAATAAGCAACAGAAACTGAACAAAAATATATAAGACTGCAATAAAATCTGACGTTCCTCA
>JAQQAE010004685.1:0-12850 GCA_029823295.1 Pseudamia nigra | reverse complement strand
CGGCCCTCTGCAGGAGATTCTGCATCAACGGAGGGAGGAGATAAATGGAGCTGTCGTTCTTATTGATTTTGGGACTAAAGAAAAAGTCCTGGGTGAGAGAGATAATGCAGTTAACACGCAAAGGACAAAAATAGAATGTTGGCAACACGTGGAGGAAAAAAATGAAGGACAAGAAACTTAAAACATGCCCTTTAGATATGTACTGTAATTACAACCTAAAATCATAAAATCAATACATTTACTTAAGAACTGTACTTATATTAAATAGATCTACTCTCAGTAATCTCTAAAATAGACAAATATAGACATATATAAAATACAGCTCTGGAAAAATTGAGAGGCCACTGTAAAGTTTTTTTCTGAACAGTATGACATTCATTCCATTCCAGTGTTAAACATACTGATGAGGTCACCTGAACCAAATGTTATTTAACCCCCTGGCACTGTGCCAGGTCCAAACGGGCCTAAGCATGGATACATCTGTACACTCAGATCACATCATAATAAGATAACTTTATTAATCTTGTGGGTTTTTCTTGGTAGTTTTTCGTCAGATCCAGACCTCTGCTCAATTTCTCTGTCATATAGTTAATCATGTTGCTGGCACGTGAAGGCAACAGGAGGCCAGATTTCTATACTACGCCATATACCCATGATTGAGCTCTTGCATAAAGAGTCTGTGCCAAGCTTACACATCATCCCAAACAATCCAGATCATACGTCTCAAAGGTGTCTTCAGTTGAATAATTCCTCACCTGAGCATCAGTGACCTGATCCGCGGTGTCGTCGTCTGAAGCCGTGCTGCTCGTTGCTGACGTGGCCTCAGTCTGCAGCGTCTGCAGCCTCGGGGAGAACGAGGCAGCCAGGCTGTCGTAGACCTGCCACAGCTGCAGGACACTCCAACTCCTCTGGAGCTTCTGGTTCAAAACATCTGAGACCTCAGTCCACCTGCCAAACACGAGGACGTTTTTTTATTTGTTTCATGTTTCATGAAAGGGACAGTGCACATTAATGAACATCGGTACAAAATACAGATGTAAATATGCCAGAGGCTTGGCAGGCTGCACATAATACAATACAACAAAATAGATTAACAAAACTATCAACAATGACAAAAAAGTGCAGTACAGTTGTTAAAGTGCAGTTATAATGGATGTGATTATAGACATTAAAACAATATTCATTCAGTCACTCAACTGACACATGTACGACTAAAATGCATGAGTTACATAAGTGTGTGTGTGCAGCCTGTGGAGGGTTTTACACGGTCTGACCTGTGTCTCTGTCTGTCCAGCTGCTCGGTGATGAGGACGGCAGCAGGAGGACTGATGAGGTCTCTCAGGCTGGAGACAGTCTGGATCAGTTTGTCCCACTCAGCCTCCGAAGCTTCAGCATCATCGTGGAGAAGCTGAAAAAGAGGCAGAAAAACAAGACTGTAATAACTGTAACTACAAGTAACTATAATAAGTCCAGACAAGGCAACAATCAAAATCCACCAAAGGCTTTATTTTCTGCTTGATTAGTTTATTCGTTTTGCAGTCCTGTGACCTACCTGCAGCCTCTCGTGCAGGTCTCTGTGCGCCTGCAGACAGAGTTGAGAGCTGCTGTTAGAATCCAGAGTCTGGGACGTCTTCAGTGTTTTCAGTCGCATCTCCTTCAACTTCTTCTCCACACAATCCCAAAGCTGCTGGACGTCAGTCAGCTTCAGCTTCACAGACTCGTTCTGAAAAAGACATCAGGAGTATCCGACAAGCTTTTAACCAGCTGCGACATATGTCAAAATCAAAATGAAGTAATGAAGATAAGATATGATATGATGGAAGGATAAGATACGCTACCAATCAAATTCCTTCAACATCTGGTGTAGATAAGAAAACATAGACGAGCTTGACAAGTATTGTATGAGGTTGTAAGCCATGTTGAATGGCAGGTCAGCTGTTTAATGATTTATATTCATCTGCCATGAACAATCAACTACTAGCTAGTTTACCAATATCACAGGCAGCACCTTTAATACTGAAAACATACAAACTGTGAAAAAACATGCAACACTTTGTTGGTCTTCAGTAATATAATGTACAGTGTTGAAAACAATAAAGCTAAAGGAAAAACGCTGCAGGATAAGGTGTATCCAGACTTTTGACTGGTACAGTACATTTGTTCCATTTCTAGAAACAAGAAAACGACGGTCAAAATAAAAAATGATCGATCCAACAAACCTGACGTGTTTAAAAGTTTGAAATGATGGAGTCGCTGGTAAAACAAATGATTTAACTCATGACTAAGATCCTTAAACTTTTCTCGGTGTTAATTACCTGTCGTTGTAAAGCTGCACAGGCCTGGACAGACGTCTCTATGTGAGAGATAAAATCACAAACGCCTCTGTTTTCATGTTTGTCCTTCAGCTCATGAAGAGCTTCCGACTGAAGCCTGATCTTCTCTTCAAGCTCCTAAAACGTAGCAAAACATGCCAATAAGCAGAATAAACGGAATAAAATGAATAGAAAACATAGTCAGTGTGTCAGTCTGGGTCAAAAGGCCTGGGAATAAAAGTGTGTTTTTTAAATGAGATTTAAAAACAGCAACTGAAGGAGACTGTCTGATGTGCAGAGGGAGTCATTCCAGAGTTTAGGACCCAGAACTGAAAAAGCTCGCTCCCTTCTAAGTTTCCTTTGTGACTTTGGAATCTCTAATCGCATCCGATCAGAAGTCCTGAGAGACCAAGAGGGGGTGTAAGGGTGCAGCAGATCAGACAGATAAAAAGGGGCGTGGCCATTTAAAGACTTAAAAAGAAATAAAAGAATTTTAAAAGTGATTCATAAATGAACCGGAAGCCAATGGAGGGAGGCTAAAACCGGAGTTATGTGCTCTTGCTGGAGCCTAGACATAAAAGTCTGACTAATTCCAGCCAACAGTGAATTACAGTAAACCAGACGGGAAGTTATAAAAGCATGGATTACTGTTTCCAGATTCCGTTTTGACAGGAAGGGCTTCACTTTTGACAGACGCCGGAGGTGGAAAAAACAGGATTGCACTGTCCCATTTACATGCTTATCTAAGTTTTAAGGCAGCGTCAATTTTAACCCGTAGATTAGTGACAACGGACTTCACATAGCGCGCCAGCGAAGAAAGGTCAGCGTCAGGAGAACTGCTAGACCTGCTGCATCTAAAGACAATGACTCCTGTCTTTTTCTCATCAAAGTTTAAAAAATTCAGAGCCATCCAACTCCTGATGTCATCGAGACAGTCAAGGAGAGGCTGAATAGTGGCTGCACCTGTACACTTCATCAGCATACAGATGAAAACAGATGAAAAGTGCTTCCGAAAAACAGCCCCACGATGAAAATACCGTGTTGATGCCAGAGGTCGGAGGAGAACGATCAGACTGGTTGGAGCTGATGGAAATGCAACAGTCACTCAAATGACCACTGGTTAAAACTGAGTAATGCAGAACTGTACATTATTTAAATAACACAGCCTACATGAGTGCTACTGGCCACGTCCATCTCTTTATGACCACATTGTACCATGTTATGATAGCTAGGAGGCCCAACCCAGTACTAGAAAAGTGTACCTAATAAAGTGGCCAGTGTGCATGCGTCTCAAGAGTCTGAACCTGGCTGAACTTACGGTACTGGAATACATTCACTTCCAGATGTTTCTCTTATCACAGTATTTCACTGCCACTTGTAAATCAGTTTGTATGTAACCTGGAATAGCTACTTGTAATGTTCACTTCTTTTGACTGAAATGTGCTTAAACCCTGGTGTTCCTGACCTGGCAGCTGCTCAGGCTCGTCTTTAGCTCCGTCCGGCTGCTGGGAGTCTGGGCCGACTCCATCCAGAGGTTCTGAGCCACGATCCAGCTGTTGTTCTGTTGCAGCCGGGCCTCCTGCTCTACTCGCCTCCTCAGCTCCTGCTCCACCTGCCGGATCTGACCACACATCACAACCGACTACAGCCAAATCTGATATGTAACCAAAGGCAACAACGGTGTGTCTGATGCTTCAATTTAAGGCTTAGTAAGACATTTGAGATTATTTCTAACGAATTTTAAGACTGAATTTTGGACAATTAATCTGTAATACCTATATTTTGTGGAAAATGAATCCACATACTTGAGAGTGAATGAAGATGCATTAAAAAGAAGATCACATACTGTACACTGGTGTAAACATGAACAAAGTCACAAAATAATACAAATACAGTAAATACAATGAATACAAAAATACAATATATTAAGTTTGCGTCATATTATGGATATTAAAGATCTCAATATTTGAATGCAATGTCTTGGTTTTGAAAATGAAGAGCTGAAAGATGTTCTTCCATTATTTTAGTTTCACTTACAGTTGCTAGTGACAAGTTCTCATTGGCCATGGCACAAATTACATTTTTGGAATTTAAGGAATATAAATATAAGAATAAATGCAGTTCTTATACCAAGTTCAACGCCCCTTCCCTCATTTGTATTAACTTATAAACCATAAAGTAAAATTCAACCTTGGTGAATTAGTGACCTATTTCTGACCCCTTCAAATCTTTGAGGTCAAATGCAAGGTCAAGGCCATTTGACCTTCAGGGGGAATCCAAGACCTTATTCTAACTTGTGTGAAAATCTCTTGCTCCTCCAAATATTACAGACACTACAGATGAACGTCCCCTCCTTGAATCATTGTGGTGGAGGGGATTGCGTGTCCGAGTGATCCTAGGAGCTATCCTGTCGGGGGCAATTTGACCCTGGTAGGGTCTCCCAGGGCAAACTGGGCCAAGGTGACAGGTCAGACTGAGAGTGATTCACAAAACCCTTATAACTACGCTTTCCTGTGGGCCCCCCACCTGCAGGAAGGGTCATAAGGGTTTGGTGCTGTGTGGTCTGGGTGCCGGCCGAAGGCGGGGGCCTGGGTGGTCCAATTCCCGGTTGCCAAAACTGGCTCCAAATGGGAGTAGGCTGTGGCGCAGACCCAGGACACACTGGAGGGGCTCAGCTGGCCTGGGAACGACTGGGGGTCCCCTCAGAGGAACTGGAGAAGGTGGCTGGGGAGACAGAAGTCTGGGCTTTTCTGCTTAGGCTGCTGCCCCAGCGACCCTGACCAGGATAAGTGGAAGAAGATGGATGGATATAGATGAAAATGTATTAAACCTTTCAGACCTATTGACCGTGACCTTTGACCTCAACAACATAGCCAAAGGCAACCATGATCAACCCATGTACCAAGTTTGGTGACCTTAGCTCCAATAATAGTCACTATAGACGGACCTTTTGATGCCTAAATGATATGGTGACCAGGGTGGGTCAAGGTCAACATCACTAAGTTATGGTGAGAACATACAGAAGGACAGACGGCCCTGACCGCTCTACCCACGGGAGGGAACAAACTGACCATTGGAAGACTTTTTAAAAACCTGTGGTGCTCTGCAACAACAAACCCATCTGCATGAAAACGGCGAAAGCATCTTAACGGACCTGAGACCTGAGGTTTCCCTGCAGACTAAGCCACTGATGGTTCACATGACCCTGCTGCTCTGCAAACCGGTTGTGGTTGTAGCGCCCCCAGTGGCCATCGGCAGCATTGTGCGTCTGTAACGGCTGGTTCACGTAGTCCAGTGTAGCCTGACGGGCTGCCATCTCCAACTCACAGTCCTGGAAACATAAAACATGGATGACAAGATCTACAGATGTTTTCCTTCGAGGTTGCCCGAAAAATCAACCGTAACAAAGATTAAATGCAGAGCTTAAAACCTCAAAGAACCAATTAAAGGTCCAGTGTGTACGAAATTGGAGTGTTAAGGAGGGTCTATGTGCCAACAATGGACTATAATGTTCTAAATTGTCTGTTACTTTAGAAAGAGCTGTTTATTACTACACAGGGAGCGGCTCACTGTTCATCATGTCTGTCGTCTTCCAGCCTTATGTTTTTATGTTACTGCAGAACACATTTCCCCCTCTTTAAACACTTTAGAGCTGATGGTGTCCAGGGTTAAAGTGTCAGGAGGTGTGTTTTCATCACCTCTGCTAAATGCAAACTTTGTAAACACCTCAAACACAGTAAAAGCTTTGTACTTTCAAAGAGGTGGAAAAGTCTGTTTACCAGAAAAAGTAAAAGTGGATCAGTTGATGGAATCACAAAGCGAATAACACATGTTACAAATGCATAAATGAGGTCAGCCACTGGCTAAGCTAAGGCTACAACACCGTTTCCTGCTGAGTATCCTGGATCACATCCTCATAATCACACAGTGATGCTACAATAACAAGCTGCATAACACAGCTGGAGGAGAAAAGTTCCAAGGTTTTCCATTTCCTCTGAGTTCTTAATAAAAGTGGGCGGATGACTTCAGACCTCTTCAGATTTCTGTGGTGACGCTTCTTTAATGACATCTCATTCATGCACCGTTCTCTTCCACGAGTACCGGATTTTAAATCTATCTGTTTGTTAAGCACCTCCCAAGATCTGCAAAAGATAGCTAATGGAAAAAAACACAGATTTCCTTCCTCAAAATTAATTTTACAAATGCAATACTTTTGGATGGAACCCTACATTGTAACTATGTCTGAGTGTGGATTGCAGATAATATGTCTGAACAGAACAGCCCAGAACAGAAAAATTAAACAAATGATTGTTGCAGCCGCTGTAGTGGAGGGTTGGTATTTTCACCACTAAATATGACACTGAACCTTTAACTGCAACAGTGATTACTACGCTGCAACAGATACAGTCGTTAAAGTGAAGGGAAACAAGAGGTAAAACTTTGAAGTGTGGTTGTAAATAATCACATTTTACCTGTAAACTGGGGTTAAAAAACGAAGCATGAACTAAATCTACAAAACTACCATCAGCTGCTGTGTGATCTTCACCTTGCAGAGTTTCAGGACGTGACTGAGGTCAGAGTTCATGGCGTTTTCGTTGAACTTGTTGCGCTGCTCCTGTAGCCAGGCCTGCAGCTCCGACATCACTTCCTGCTGGTTCAAAGTCTCCACCCAGCACTAAAGAGAAAAAAGAAGAGGCCAGATGAAGACAGGAAATAGGGCCGATCAATAACATCTGGGCATATACTGCATCTATGACGACTCCTGGTGCAAAGAGTTTCTCCTCGTCGACAAATTCTAGGACAATTCTTGGAATTATGAGCATGGTTTCAACATTTTTAAGAGTAGATCCTAGTAAAAAAAAAAAAATAGAGCTCCTAAGGTGACAAGAGGCTGGAAAGCTTCTTTAGCAGACTGAATATGAATGATTATAGTCTGTGAAAATTAATAGTAAGACAGAGATTGAATCTAGTCGTTAATTGGAACAATATTGTCAAGTTTTCGAACAAACACCAAAACAATGGATGACATCAGTTTGTTTTTTTCAAAAGTTCATGGTTAATGATGAACCAGAACAAAATATCCTTAAATAATATGGATATTTAAACATCATTAAAATCATTTTCATGCTGTTTTTTGGATTCTATGAATCAGGGTGTTAACTGAAAGACCTCTGCTCTTGTCAAAAAATAAAGCCAGAAAGACCAAGAGGTGTAACAGAAAGGGGGAGGAAAATCAGAGCAGAAGATACAGAGAAGAACAGCATGAAGAGGAGTAAAAGGAGAACCCAAGTAGAAGAGGAAACAGAGGAGAGCGTGGACAGAGAGATGAAGAGAGGGATAGTTTCACACCGATAAAGGTGGGAAAAGTCCTCAGGACGACATTGTGCTGCAGAGTGGAGATGATTAAAACCAACTGGTGACAGAGAGACTGGAGCCGTGGACTGGACAAAATCCTCTATTCATCTATTTTAATGTAAAAAGATGCCTGTTTGCACTTGAGTGAGGTTGAAAATACTGTTACGTCACATTAGTTGTTGTTTATTTAATGCTGACAAATGACACAGTTTGGCAGTTTTTAACGATGTGGCCAACAGTTTGGATTCGTCCGCAGAAAGGCAGGAAGGAAATTTGCACAAAAGCCACAAAAACAAACATGGGCAAAGCTCGATGTAACTCACAGCAACATCATTCCTCGTGATGAGAAGAACCTCGACTAGCTGAGATAAAACTTGCTCTTCATTGTCCTCACCTTATGCAGAGCTTGCTGGACTACAGGAACATCGTCCAGCAGAGAGGACCAGCCCACTTCAATCTGTCTGAGCTGGGATTGGACGGAGCAGAGATCCGGTTCTGAGGTCTGTGAGGTCTCTCGGTCTGGTTGATGCTCTGCTTCCCTCAGATGGACCAGCTGACTGCCAGTTCCCATCACAGCCACCTTCAGTTCAGATTTGGCTTCCAGCTCTTTGGATAACTCCTAAAACACACTCAATTTGTTACTTTGTTGATATTGTACACCTCTCTATTCATTTTAATAAATATTAAACACATTTTAGGTAGAATGTTTATAGGGCATTTTTTACATATCGAGGTTAGAAATGATGAAATAACATGTCTCACACTAAAATAAAGCAATTTGACACTAAGAGGAAACAATGGGTACATACATATTTCACATTTGTATTGAAATGTACCCCAGTTGTAACATTAGCACATTATTATTTACCTTATTTACCTTAAAATGACCAAAACCATGCTTTCTAAACCTCAGACTATATCAGATAAAGCACAAAAATGGTCAGTCAGGACAGAGTCAGTGAATATAAACTGTCTTAGACTCAAAAATATTCAAGCATTAAGTACATGTACAACATCCCCAAATATACACTTTGGAAAGGTACTTGAGCAAAAGCACTGATGTTTACAGGGATTTTTTTTTCCATCAGTAAACTCACCACCAGCTGCAGGAAGTGCTCTCGCCTCTGTTCAGCATCTGCATCCTCATTGGCTGAGATAATGAGGTGACTCCTGTCAATCAGCGCTCTAGCCCCACCCATCCACTCAGTTAGTGCAGCAGAGTCATGCAAAAACCTGTTTGAAGACAAACATATTCATACTTTACAAAAAACAGTTACAGACTAAAGTAATCAAAAACATCTCCATATGTCCAGTGCAGTGGCACCTGCTCCTCAGCTTCCTGTTCCTGACGATGGCGACGCGTTCATGGTCCACCCTCTTGTGCAGGGCTCTCCACCTGGCCTCCAACTTGCCAGTGACCACACCCACTCCTCTAGAGCCTGCCTCGTGCAGCAGAAGCCCCGCCTCCAGCATCCGACTGATACGTGCCTTGTTTATGTTCAGGACACCACTGAGCTCCTGCAAAAACAGCTACGTACTCAAACTTCTTCACAATACAGACATTGAATCCTTTCGTCGATTCATCAATATCGATAAATAAAGATTCATTAGTACCAGCATGAGTGTTCTTGTGACTGGTTTAAATTTTAGCACTTAGGATTTTGTATTAATGTTCGACAATCAGAAGTAAGTAAACTACATGAAATACTAGGGTTCAATTTTTTATTCAATCCACCTTTGGCCTCCCTTTTTCTTAAAAGGGAAACAGACAATTTATCCTTGCAAGGGTAAGGGAGGAGGGGGTTCTGGAGCCTATCCCAGCTGACTTAGGGCCAAGGCGGGGCCAAGGGGTCAGGGTTTTGCTGCAACCTACTGAAAGTCAGTACTCGATCCAAGCTTTTGTCAGCTGGCCTGGTGCAACAGGGGGCCCCGCTGCGTGCCGTGCCTCACCCGCTGGAGGACTAAGGGCGGCGAGCAAAGCCAGGAGGCTTGACTCTGGCCACAGAGCCCGGGCCGGACCACCGAGGGCATGGGGCTGGAGCCAGAGTACCAAGGGCACAGGGATACTTAAGAAGCTCCGGCCGTGGGAACGAGGTTTCGGGACATAGGAGTGTTGGAGTATAGAGCAGTTCCTGATTGACATGTTGCTATGGTAAAGTCAACTTGCCAGTGGAGTCAGACCTTTGTATCTTCCATTTATTCAATTTGGGCATACTTTTACCTGAGATACACTCGACTGCAGTAATATGACTTTGTTTGGCACTTCTTGGTGAAGTTTAACCGCGTCCATAAGCTAGCGGCTAGAATGACCATGATTTCCGGTAAGGGTTAGGGTTAGTTGGTCCTACAAATTTACTCTCAAGAATTTTCCTTATACCTGCCTCATCTGTGAAGACACGTTTTTGATACAGATCAGAAACAGGATGCTCTACTTCTATTCGTCGTAACAGCTCCCAGCGCCACCTTCCTGCGACACTAGCACAGCTCATTTGCTCCAAATCAATTTGTAGAAACAAGCATAATTCTTTTTTTTTTTTGACTTTTCAATGTGTGCCTTTCAAATTCACTTTACATATAATGAAAGCAAAGCTGCTGCAGATGTTTCCATTGGTACAACCTGCACAATATCATGAAATAGGTAAAAGTTTTTGTTATACAGTGTTAAAATCGAATACGTTTTATATATTTTATCTTAATAAACAGTTCTCTTCATTAGCCTCTTAGAAATGTTGCCTTATGCCGAACACTCAAATGTACGCAGTGAATGAGCAGACGTGAATAATTTACATATCAAAATGACTAACAGACTGTTTTTTCAGGTTGTTAAGATACAGGGGACCTGTTTACTTTTAGATATTTTGAGCTTCAGGCTCAGCTGTAGTTTGTTCAAGTTTGTCATGTACATATACAGAGGAAACATGTGTGTCTTTTTTCACTTTAAGGTAAGCAACAGTAAAATTATACAGGGTTAGAGCTGAGTCTAAAGCTCTGTTTTTGGCCTTCAACTCTTTTCCTCCAAACATGGTTTGTGCACAGGATGAACAGCAGCATCTTGTCCTTTTCAGATGAATAAGAGAAACATTTCCATTCCCATATCAGAGCGACGTGCAGTATGAACCCACATAAATTTGAGCGGGAGCTCTCATTCGGTTAATAAGTTACATCAAAGCTAGGGAACACCATGTGCCCCTACAGAAAACAACCTATTCGCTTGTATTTAATTGAGCCAATTAGGTTGTGAGTCGAGCGATGAGACTGCATCCATCAGTCTCCAAATGAGCAGGAAGAAGAAAAGCAAAACGCCCCGTCATCCCCAGCCAGGTGCTTGTTAGTAAACCGGAATTCTCTGCCAGCCAGTGAGACAGACAGACCATATATTTTAATAAATTAAATTACCTGGTACATGGAGAGCTTATTTGATATCTGCTCCTCAGATTCACCTCCCTCGTGCATGTTGGGAAATGAAGTCTCAATGCCCCTCAGCAGGGAGTCCATCCAGGCGCTGTCCTCTTCCCACTGCGACCATATCTGATACAGGCACATCAAAATCATTATAGTTAAAAGACTTTTTTTTTTTCTTTAATAAACTCTTACAATAGTAGACAGGCTCTATTCCTTGGGAAATTTATCATAATGTTTGTAAGCAAGGATGCACAATTTGATGAAAAGATCATTGTGGAAAATTTTGACAGATTATTCATTTACAAAAAAATGAAACTTGTTATAGACATATTTGTTTGTAGAAGCTGAGGACAGCCATGGATACAGTTATTTTTTTCCCTCAAGATCACAAGTTAATTATTTACTTACTGTATTTCATAAAATAAAATTTGTTTTCTCTCAAGACAACCTGTTGTTTCCTTGTGATCAAAGCTTGATTATTTGCTGTTATGTTGTGACAAAGTGAGCTTTCCTGGATGATTTGGACAAATTAGCCCGTTCACTGCGTCACCTCTGTAGTTCTGTACATATATTACGATTAAAGCTTAAAGCAGGTTTATATTTCAAAGCACGAGATAATATAAGCATGTTTTCTACACAACACATCACATTTTGTCATTTTTTCAAGTGGCAGTCACATAGTCTAAGCTCAGTACTTCTTACAACATATTATCATTCTGTCAAATACCACCTGTAGTGTTTCTTCCATCCTGGTTCCTTTCTCCAGTCCCTGCTCCTGCATTTGGTCCACATCAACCTGCAGGGTTTCCAGTGTTTGTCGTGTGCTCTGTGGGACTCTCTGGGCCAGGTAATGCAAATTCTTAAAATGTTGGACCAGGAACTGAAAGAACTTCTAAACATAGAAAAGATGCAAAATATCGAAGATCATGTGCTAGTACTTGTGTTTTCAGATACGAAAGAACTCCTTAGTAAGTTCACAGCTGGAACACTGACTGTGTGACTGCTGAGCTGTTCCAGGAGCTGTGCCCTGCTGTGGAGCTCCGCATCAGGCTGCCGAGTCAGACGTTCATGTCCCAGCGTGAGCAGCTCCTTCAGGCTGTGGACCAGCTGCTCGTACTGCTGCTGAAGCTCCACACTGCTCTTCAGCGCCACACTGTGGGAGCGAACACCAGCCAGTGCACTGTCCAGCTCCACCTGTGCACAGAATTCATGAACAACAATGTGGATGGGAACCAATAACAGCTGAATTCAAACAACCGTGTGGCAAAGGGCTACTCTACTTGGAGTCCGAGCTCCATGGCTAATTTTGTAAACGCTTGCATAAAGCCCACTAGTTCCCATGCTGTACCTGCAGCTGTGTGGCCTGGTGGGTGATGGATTGTGGCAGGCTGCGTTGGTCCGCCTCCTGCAGCAGGCGGCTCACCTGTTCAGACTGCTGATGGAGAGTCTCCTCTATCTGAAAAAACAGTACCTGGCATTACACCGTGCAATCTCTGGCTTTGTCTTATATTTAGTTACATCATACTGAACAAACAATATCCAGCTACAGCAAATTACATAAAAAGTATAGCACCTTATAATGCCCTGTGATTATTTTAGCGGTTGAAGTGAAGAACAATGAGAATAAAATTGTGGTGAACTAATATAGAGTGAACCCTCGCTATAACGCGGTTCACCTTTCGCGACTTCGCAGATTTTTTTTTGGTGCAATTTTCATGTATTTTTTTACAGCGTATGAATGGTAAATGGTAAATGCACTTATATAGCACCTTTATCTTGCA